>CABHPH010161426.1:0-43182 GCA_902168325.1 Peromyscus nudipes | reverse complement strand
ACACAGTCAATAAGACAAAATGATAGCCTACAGAATGGGAAAAGATCTTCACCAACCCCACATCTGACAGAGGGCTGATACCCAAAATATATAGAGAATTCAAAAGGCTAGATAGACTTCAAAATACTGAATAATCCAATTAAAAAATAGGCTACAGAGCTTAACAGAGAATTCTCAACAGAAGGATCTCAAATGGCTAAAAGGCATTTAAGGAATTGCCCAACATCCTTAGTTATCAGGGAAATGCAAATCAAAACAACTCTGAGATACCATCTTATACCTGCCAGAATGGCTAAGATCAAAAACACTGAAGACAGCTTATGTTGGAGAGGATGTGAAGCAAGGCGAACACTCCTCCACTGTCGGTGAGAATGCAAACTTGTATTCTGGAAATCAGTATGGCAGTTTCTCAGAAAATTGGAAATAAGTCTTCCTCAAGACTCAGTTATACCACTCTTGGGCATATACCCAAGGAATGCTCAATCTTACCACAAGGACACATGCTCAACTATGTTCATAGCAGCATTATTTGTAATAGCCAGAACCTGGAAACAACCTGGATGCCCCTCAACTGAAGAATGGATAAAGAAAATGTTGTACATATACACAATAGAGTACTTCTCAGCAGTAAAAAAAAGCAATGACATCAAGAAATTTGCAAGCAAATGGATAGAACTAGAAAATATCATCTTGAGTGAGGTAACCCAGACTCAGAAGGACAAACATAGCATGTACTCACTCATAAGTGGATACTAGATGTGAGGGAAGGGATGACCAGACTGCAACCCACAACTCCAGAGAGGCTAGCTAACAGGGAAAGACCCTAGGAGGGACACAAGGATGATCCTGCAAAGGAGAAGTGGATGAGATCTACATGAGTGGACTGGGTGTGTGGGGGATGGCAGAGGGCGAGGAGTGGGGGATGAGAACATAGGGAAATGGGATGGTCAACCTGGAACAGGGACAGAGTGGGAGGTCAGGGAGGAAGATACCATGATAGATGAGGACATCATGGGAATAGGAAGAGGCAAGGTTCTGGGGAGCCTCTCAGGAATCCACAGTGATGACCCCATCTTGATCTGTTGGCAGTGGTCCAGAGGGTGCCTGGACTGGTCTACTCTTGTGACTGGTCTAGCAAATAACCTAGCTGTCATCATAGAGCCTTTGTCCAGTGACTGATGGAGGCAGATGCAGAGATCCATGGCCAGGCACCAGGCTGAGCTCCGGGAATCCAATTGAGGAGAGAAAGGAGGGATTCTGCAGGCAAGGGACGTTGAGATCATGATGGGAGGACATGCAGAGATGACTGGCCACACTAGTGGAGGCCCATGAACTGTGGACTGGTGGCTGTGGAGCCCCCATGGGACTGGACTAGGCCCTCTGGATACAGAAGATGGTTGTTTGGCTTGAACTGTTTCGGGGGCACCCAGGCAGGGGGATCAGGATCTGTCCCTGGTCTATGGGCAGGATTCTGGAACCCGGTGCCTGTGGAGTGACACCTTGCACAGCTTTGGTGCAGTGGGAAGGGGCTTGGACCTGCCTAGGCTCATTGTGCTGGGCTCTGCTGACTCCCTATGGGAGACCTCAATTTGGGGGATGTGGAGATGCAGGGTGGCTCAGGAAAGAGGGCTGGGGGGTGGGGGAGTGAGGAGGGGGGATCTGTGGATGGTATGTGGAGTGAGTAGAAAATTTCTTAATAAAGAAAAAAATTCGAAATGAAAAACAATATATCAAGGCTATATGTACAGACCAAGTTATATAACTCCTTTATTGAACTACAAGACTAAAGGTGGCAAAAATAAGTTAGACACAATTTCCACATTAGATGAACAAAACCAAATGCACACCAATTATTCATTTAAAATAATATCTCACAGGGCTATTTTTAATTAAAGCAATATTTAATGGTATTTCCAAATATAGTTACATTATAGAAAGATTTTAATTCTCTGTGTGCTTTGAAAAATATTCATTCTTTCTTAGTTATCTGTGATTTATGTCTGCTGTAGCTTAACAGCCAAAAGATTGACAGCAATGGATAGTACATATAGTGTTTCCTGCCTCACATTCTCTTCTTTTCTCTTTCAATTGCATTTATTTTATTTTATTTTATTTTATTTTATTTTATTTTATTATTTGTACGAGTGTTTTGCTGGCATGTATGGATGTCAAGCACTGGTGTGCCTGGTGCCTAAAGAGATAAGAGTAGGGAATCAGACCCCCTGGAACTGGTGCTATGACGGGTTGTGTCTGCCTCCTTTTCTAACAGGAGATTTCAAACCTTCAAAGTAAATGTGTCCTATATGGTGCAAAAGGTGCATGTGCTGCAGTGTCTTATTTGGGAATGAAATACCGTGCAACCCAGGAAAGAGAACAAATAACAAGGCAAACTTGAATGATCATGAGCAAGTCTGTTAGAAAACTGAATTATTTTTCTTAGAAGAAAGGTTGCATGTGTGTTTAGTCGACATGAAGAAAGCAAGCCTATATTTGATTTTTAAACAAGAGTCATCTCATTATTTAAACAGAATTTGGTTGTATTATATGCATGCCCATTCAATATTGCATGTCTATAATCCATAGGAACTTGGAGGAAGACGGTATATTGTGTAATGAGTGTAGACTTAACTCAAACGCATATTGGGTGCATGTATGAAATTTTCAAATAATGAAAAAATAAAGCAGGATATGTGGTTCTCTGGTAGACCAAAGACTTAACATAAGTGGAGGAGCTCTGTATTCTGACCCTAGTGTAGGGAAAAGAAAAAAAAATGACAGGATGAAAGCAGTGCTGACGTAGATTGATTGGTACGCGTGTGTGTGTGTGTGTGTGTGTGTGTGTGTGCGTGTGCGTGTGCGTGTGCGTGTGCGTGTGTGTCTCCCTGCATTCCATCACCATTATTAAAACATACAGTCAAGGAAAGAAAAAAACATGGCTACACTATGCTGCAGCTTTCTCTCAAGAGATGGAGCCTATCACTCAGGTCCTTGAATCTGGTCTTATCCAGTTAGCTGACTTTGACCAGCAAGACATTATTAACTACATGTAAAGCCAGCAGTAGCTGAAAGGGTTTACCATTTGTCCTTGCCTACTCTTGCTTTTCCTTTGAACTCTGCCATCACTGTGGAAGGAAAGGTGCCAGAAAATAGTGAGAAAGATGACCTAACGCAGGGGTGCATCAGCTCAGCAACTATCTGCAGGACCAGAAGCGTAAGGCCCAGCTGACAAACAGAATCTTAAGCAAAAATGGATTGTTATTTTGTGCTACAAATTTTTGAGTAGTTTACTATTGAGAAAAGAAAAAAAAATCATGATAATATGCCCAAAAAATGTGATATATAAATCAGATTATTGAAGTATTGAGGGAACATAAAATTGAAAATTTCTTCCTCCTCAGAGCTACTTGCAACATGTTATTTCCTGAGAACATACCATAGGTATATTTATGGAGAAAGAATGTAAATATGTCATATGGCCTGGTTATAATTGGAAGCAGCAAATACACCTCACTGTGCATGTGAACTTGAATAAATCACAAGGGGATGTTTGGTGTGCTATAAGAATAAATATTCTGGAATTAAGAAAATGCCATTATGGCTGATGAATACTTCTCATCTAAGTATCATCTCTGATAAGTCATGAAGGAAGGGACACATGATGCCTGATAACATTTGAAGAGAGATGGACAAAGGGTATCCAGGTGCAATTCCTCAGTAACAGACAGTGTTAACACAACAGAGTCCTGGTGTTTCTACCAGGAGTTTTGGAAATCTCCCTCTAGAGTTCAAAATTAAATTCAGAGATAATATAATCACTCTACCTATGTAATTCAAAAGCTATCAAGGGAAAATCCTGGCCTAAATATGCATGATGAAAAATAGTAATTTGCAATAAAAACAAGTAGAGATCCTTTAATTAGCCAGTGCTCCATTATTGTGTACAGTAAAAAGAACCGTGGAGAGGAGGGCTGGAAATATATAAACTGAGGTAAGTGAGGTGTGCCCTGTTTTGAGCACCACATCACAAAGAATATAGTCATGTCTTGCTTTACTCTGCATTTTCATTCCCGGAAAGTCCAGGGTTTGTATACTAAAGCTAATCAAACAACTTGTGATTCTCTATAAGTCAAATCTAAGTTTATATAATGATGAATAAATTTTTCTTCCACTTATGTAAACACTCAATAGCTTTTAAATGAGTGATATTTAAGACAGTTGTTACTATGTGGACAGGTGTCCTTCCATGCAGAAAGTTTCTGGTGATAATAAGAACTAGAGGGTTTATTAAAAAAAAAAATGGCCTAACCCAGGAGAAACAGCTCTGTAGATAAAATGGTCCCAAATTTATTCTCTCATTGTCTCACCACAATTTATATACCATTATTTTGTTTCTTATCTTCATAATTTATTTGTATTTTGGAAATTCTTACATGTAGATACTTCAAAACTTTAAATGTTATACTTCTGCTATCTACTAAGTGTTTATCATTCACAATTATAAAATGACTACTTAACTTGGTAAGTAATGAACCTATTTGACTGGCTTCTGCTTCCCCCTTCCCGGCTCCCTAACACACTTAGACTTACTTTTGATTTAATCTACAATCAGTTTATTCAGCATTATACCTGTGCAATATTATTTACTGCATAATTTTTTTAGTTTTTTTTCCTCAGAGTTAATTATAGTTTCATTTTACTTTTGCATTTGTTTAGTATTCTTTGCATATTTAAATAAATTTGCTGGCTTCAGCTAACAGTTTTATAACAAGCCTAGTGATAATTAGCTATTCTAATTTTCTATTTTATCTTTTTAGGCACTATCTTACTCTCGTGTTTTGGTGTGGGCTGTGTACTGTCTGGGCTTTCAACACAAGTAGCTGTTTCTTGTTCTACTACAGGGAATTTGCTTTGTCCCTTTTTTTTCTGGCTTTCTTTTCTTTTATGTGAGTCAACTGCCTCCCTATAGTAAAACACCACCTACAGTGGTTTTATAAGAAATAGTAAAAGAGGACAGAATGCTCAATATACACCATGTGAATTCTTAGTTGAGTTCCTGTGTTACCATGCTCTCATAGGTTCCTGTTTTACCATGAAGAATTCAATGACAGTCTAAATCCACATCTTTACAGACAGTGTGAAACCAGATTTACATTACTTATCTTCTGTTTTTCCTGAAGAGCTTTTAGGATGCCCCTGATATTTTAAAATTTTATGACTACCAATAACTTATTGCTCTGTCCATAGAACATTGCATCCCTCAGTTCCCATCAGAACACCTTCTTCTAGCAGGAGATGCCAATTAACGCTGACTGGTCAATGTTACAGAGAAGAGAATGTGGAATACAGTCTCACCTGTCATAGGTATCATGCCCCTCCAGTAAAGCTTCAGGGGACCTCACACAAGAAACAGAAAGACTGTAAAAGCCAGAGGTAGAGGATGGTTTCCAAGAGTCCAAAGTTTTCTTGACCAAACAGGGCAGTTGAACATCTAAACTCACAGTGATTGTTACAACATTCACATGACCTTCACAAGTTCAAGTCAAAAAAAAAATCCTAGCATGGAAGCGGGCGGTGCCAGCTTTGCATTTAGAATTACTTATTTACTTTCCACTTATTGATTGATTGATTTTGAGATGGAGTCTCTGTATAGCCCAGGTCTTATAGCAATCCTCCTGCTTTGGCTATGTAAATCCATTGATTACAGGCATGTGCCACAGCGCTTTGGAGTTTGTTTCTTTTCAAGTTCCCTGAAGCATAATGCCACGTTGATCCTGTGGGCTCTTTTATGTAGTCCATTGCTGGAGTATTTCTTCTTGTAACCGCTATTGCCATAACACCCATTTTATGAGAGGAATGATCCTATCCTTTCCTTATTTTTTATATTCTCCTCATAATTTGGTATGAATGTTATGATAGCCCTTTAAAAATGATTTATAAATGTTTCTTACTCTTCTTCATTCAAGAACACTCTTTCATATGAGATTGTTGTAATATCTGTGCTCCGTGTTTGGGGATATTCTTTAGTGAAGATAAACAGCTGAAATTTTAGTCAATGTAATATAAAATGATGAGGTATATTTTTATTCCTTTTCCTCAGCTTTAGGATATCGGATCCTCACAGTAGATTATGCATTCCACATACAGTTTTGAATTTATCATTGAAATATGGTTTAATAGATACTCATATTCTATAACTGTAACGTCTTACTGACTGAGGTTTCTTGTCACAGCGAAATAGCAACCGGGATGGAGGAGGTATAAAAGATAGGCTGGTAGATTCAATGAGAAATGACACATCAAGAGCTACAGTGAGAACCAGTCAGGGAACTCTGAGTAATCCGAATGTGTTTTTCCTCCCCCTCCTGATTTTCTCCCTGATTTCTCTTTATTCCCATTCTTGCCATGAGCAAAAAAATTGTATATGCTTTCAAAGAGCGGTCTTTGACGTAGCTTAATTGTTGTTATTTGATTTTAACTCTATTTTGTTTCACAAGGTTTATTCTTATTATCTTCCTCCTTCTACATTCCATGGATGTAACTGTTTCCATCTAAGTTCTCACTATGGATACCTACATGGAATGGATACCTACATATATTATGTATTTATAAACTTTTTTTAAACATGTGATGTTTTTAGATAAAAAAAAAATTTCCTAACCACTGTTTCACCAATGTTAAACAAGTTTAGATTTGCAGCAGTTCAATTCATGTTCACTTACAGATTTTCTTAGGAGTTAAATTTCCTGTTTGCACGCAATAAATAAATGCAAACCCATCTCAACTGCTCATGGAACATTTCCAAGGTTGCATCCATCTGGTTTTTTCCCTTGAAAATTAACAATAATCTGTCATTTGGGTGGACAGAGAGGTTTAATAAACACCTGTTTAATCATAATATATATCCTCCACATTTATTGATTTGATGTGGTGTGTCTCCCTGTCTATCAGCCACTGAGAGTTCATCACTGTTGCTTGCTGTAGCTCTCTGTGTATCATTATTCACTGAATCTGTTATCTTTTATACCTTCTATATCCTTGTTGCTAGTTTGCTCACACACACCACTGGGATGTATTTCTATTCCATTAACCCTTATATCATCGTGTATTGCCATGTTTCTTGTCATTAAGTCTATGCAGCTTCTACTGAGATACTCAATTGTTGTTTTGGGTTCTGTATGTTTATTTGTTTGTTTGTTTGTTGTTTAGGGCATGATCTCTCTTCCCCAACTCACAGTTTTATCTTTACTTCATCACTATATTTAAAGTGTTTTTGGATGCAAACATTTTTTAAAGACAGTCTCACTTTTAATTCTAATTAGATTCTTTCATGATTTGCTTCTAAATGTGTTTTGTTTTGTTCAGGCTCTATATTTAGCTTTTTCTCTGGCTTTGTGTTTGTCCCATGTATTTTATGTTCTTTCATTATCTTTATGAAGTATTTTATTATTTATCTATTTTCATTTAATTAGATTCTAAGCTACATATTATAGATGTGTTCAGTGATTTAATATGCGACTTTGAATTATTATAGTCAGCATTTACTTTTTTATCTCTTACTGTTAATATGATGACTTTGTGATTCATTACTTCAATGGCTCATCTTCATTTAATGTAGTTTTGTGGTACTTTTTAGGTGTACATGCATTTTTATCTCTAATGAATTACTATTACTGTTTTATACAATTAATAGCACCCTGTACAACTAATTTTCTAAAACCTTTATCGAGCCATATGTTTTATGGTTTCAACTTATGATCAGTCAATTCTTTATTATAAATTCTCATTTGGTTTATTTTTCTTTAAGTGTGTGCCTACTGACGATTGTTTATTTACTTTCTTTTGCATGGAAATACATTGGCATCATCTTTTGAACTATATTTTGGGATCAGTGAGATGACTTGGTATGCAAACATATTTGTTGCCAAGCCTGTAGACCTAGAGGCCACAATGTAGAAAGACAGAACCACCTTCTACAAGCCATCCTCTGACCTCCACACATCCATATACATGCAAAGTAAATAAATGCAATTTAAAAATGTAAAGGTGTTTTTTGGACTGGAGAGATGGTTAGGGCTCAGTGGGTCAGATGATGGTTGTATAATCATGAGGACCAAAGTTCAATCACCACCATCCATGAAAAAAGAAAGAAAGAAGGAAGGAAGGAAAGAAGGGAGGGAGGGAGGGAGGCAGGGAGGGAGGGAGGAGGAGGAGGAGGAGGAGGAGGAGGAGGAGGAGAAGAAGAAGAAGAAGAAGAAGAAGAAAAGTCAACATGGCAGTGACAAGAGGATCCCGCAGGCTTCTAGCCAGCTGGTGTTGACAAATTCGTGGTTTCCAAATCATACCAAATAGGAGGACAACTCAAAAATTAAATTGAGGATGGTAATAGAAGAAGACACTGTTGTTGACCTCTGACCTTCTCCCACACAAGCACATACACACGTGGGTGTTCACTCACACTCAAGTTGAAACAAACAAAAACATACCCAGGCATAAACCTTTCCTCACACACAAACATATTTTCACATGGACTTTCAATTCTATGCAGCTTAAAAAACATCATCCCATTTGTTTCCATTTACAACTATGATGGGTGATGTTGTTCTCTATGCTGTGAATATGTGTTGCTCTGATTGGTTGATAAATAAAGATGTTTGGCCAATGGTGAGGCAGAATAAGGTTAGGCAGGACATTCTAACTAGAGAGAGAGGAAGGAAAAAGACAGGGAGGTGAAATTCTGCTAGCTGCTTCTAGGAGAAGCAAGATGTAAAGTACCGGTAAGCCACAAGCCATGTTTCAAAGTCTAGATTTATAGAAATGGATTAATTTAAGATGGAAGAGGTAGCTAGTGAGAAGCCTGGGCCATTGGGCCATATTGTTTAAAAATAATATAAGCTTCTGTGTGTATATTTGAGTCTGAGAGGCTGCAGAACTGGGAAGGACATGGGAAAACTTCCAGCTACACAATTAGTTAGCTAACAATTAGTTAAGATAATTACAGTGCACTCGGGTTAAGTATGAAGCTCTTCATAACTAATATACTTGTGATCTGTAGTCTCTCTTATTTGTGGAGCTTGAAAGTTTTCATAAGTCACAATAATACTTCATTATGTCTTTAAACACTGTTTCTGCCTTTGTTTACCCATCTCTCTGGCATACCATACACATGCATGTCCATTGTCTCCTCTGGGTCTTGAGTGTCTCTTACATTTTTTCATACTGTTTGTGCATGCTTCTATCCTTTCTCAGCCCAGCATCTCTTACTTGGTAATTTTAATCACTTATTCATTATTGCCCAGTGCATTGTCCGTTAAGTAAGTTTTCCTTGTTGCTGTTTTTAGCTCAATAACTTCCATTTGTTTCTTTCCAAATTCTTTTTTTTTTTTGGTTTTTCGAGACAGGGTTTCTCTGTGTAGCTTTGCGCCTTTCCTGGAGCTCACTTGGTAGCCCAGGCTGGCCTCGAACTCACAGAGATCCGCCTGGCTCTGCCTCCCAAGTGCTGGGATTAAAGGCGTGCGCCATCAACGCCCGGCTCTTTCCAAATTCTTAACAGGTCCTTGACAAAATTATTCACATTATCATGGATGTTTTCAGAGCTGTCAATCACAAATGGAAGTCTGGTCTCTTAACTACATAAATATTAACTGAGCTTTGAAGATATTTATGTGTTATTTTTATCTAGACTTTTTGTTTGTTTGTTTTGTTTTGTTTTTTGAGACAAGGTTCCTCTGTGTAACAGTCCTAGCTCTCCTGGAACTTGCTTTGTAGACCAGGCTGGCCTTAAACTCACTGAGATCTGTCTGGCTCTACCTCCCAGCACTGGATTAAAAGTGTGTGCCTCCACCGTCCAGCTTCTAGGCTTTTTTTTAAAAAAATAATTGTATTTTATATCTTAACTTTACTTTGAATACCAAGTAATAAGCAGAAACATTTAAATTTTTTGACACAGTATTATCTTCTTTCAGATAGAATGAAGCCTGTTCTTTATGAGGAAGAAGATCACTTTATCACTCATTGAATGAGCTGATTTGAGAGTGCAGTGAAATCTGGGGAAATTGTCTATGCCTGTCTCTCTTTGACCTAACTCATCAGTTTAACTCTCAGCTGTCATCTGCTTGTATTGACTGCGGCCTCGACAACTTTTGGCAAGTTCCATGCTTCTGATGTTTTCATCACTTTTGACCAAGAGACGCATGATAACTTTGTTGGTTTTCAAAATTCAACTTAGTTTCTAAGAATCTTTCGCCAAATACTTTGGGATTTCAATGAATGCTGGAAAGGTGAATAATGATGTTAGCCTCTCAAATTCTGTATACCTGTGGGTACATGGCTCTCAGTACTTTTTTTCAGGCTACCCAATGTTTTCTTGTTTCTCTGCATCCTGACAATTGTCCTCTGCCTGTCCTGTCCACATTTGACTCACTGTAATTCTCTCCTGGGGTGAACTGCAACAGAATGTTAGCTTCTACTTTCCAGAATCTTGGTTTCTTGAGGTCGTTTTCACTCACTAAATCAAAAGATTTCTGCTACAACCTAATTTCTACGCTGTCTAGTTAAGCAAATAGCTATATATTAGTGGACAATTCTAATTTTGTTACTCTATATTAACTTGCTATTATACTTTCATTCACATGGCAGCAGATGTTTCCACTTCTAAGTTCAAATAACAATGAAAAATAACTTCAAACTGAAAACACATTTTACCAGTCCTACCATTTTTAGCAAGTGGGATTTTCTTTCGATGTCCATTATAGATAGTATTTGTATGGTTCTGGTAACCCAGAGCAACCAATCAGCAGGATTCTTTGCTATTGTGCAGCACAGATCTGTACATTCAATTCTTTCATTTGTCTATTTCTGGGCAAATGACATCTAGTTGAATTCAAAATCTCATTGGTAACAGACACAAGAGTTAAATATTTCATGTATTTTGTGCATAATAATCACAATATTTTGTGCATAAAAGACCAGGAGTGTCATAGTACTGTGAAGAGAATCCCTTGCTCCCAAGTGGCTTTTGGTTAGTGTAGCAAGTGACAAATTTATAGCTTTGCACCAACAAAACACAATTATTTGAGATTAGGATTTTAGGAAAAGTCAAGATCAATTTGTGCAGTGCTGTTTACTAAAGTGACACATTAAAAAGCCTCTAGATCAGTGGTCTTCAGCCTTCCTACTCCTGTGACCCTTTATTACAGTTCTTCATGTTGTAGTGATCCCCAGCCATAAAATTATTTTTGTTGTTACTTCATAACTGCAATTTTGCTACTGTTATGAATCTTAATGTAAATATCTTATATGCAGGATATTTGATATGTGACCCATAGGGGTTGAGACTTCAGGTTCATAACTGCTGCTCTAGAGTTTGGTTTTACTGGAAGGATAAGCCAATGAATTTCACACATTAGCCAAAGTTCAAAAATGCTGAATCAACAGTAGTATACCATTGCATAGAAAGAAATCACAAAAATGGCAATAATAATAAATACATCACAAGTACTCTAGGTATTGACAAAGCCTCAATCATGCATTGAGATAAACCTCAAAGTCAAGATCTACTCTAGAGGAGGTAATAGGCCTCATGCCCAAGGGCATAAGGGGAAAGAGAGGAGTTTATCAGACAGTCATCCTGATCATATTTTTGTTTTTCAGTGTCCATGCCTAACATAAATCTCACAAAATAGTAAGTAAGAAGGCGAGTTAGCTGGAAAATTGACATGAGATACAGAGGATGCAGGACAAAAGAAACTGTTTACATGAAATTTCACAGGAAAACTGTGTATTATATAAAATGGTTTTTCCAACTCAGCAAATACCCATAATAAATATTGTTTTGCAGTGGAGGAAATAGGCATGGAGTGTATGACACTGAATAACAGATTTCTTGATGGTGAGACTCCCTGTACTCTTTAGGAGGAGTGTATGAAATTGTCTTCTTGAGTGACCCAGCAGGCATTATTTTTGCAGAATGCAGTTTGCAGAACGTCAGGGACCAGTTTTCAGATGCTAAACTCTATCCACCTAGATATGTTATTTTTATAAACATTTGCCTTTAAATTCTTTATTGATATTTAACTTTGATGGTTTCTTGTTTGTGTTTACCTTCTCCAGATATGCCTTTCTACAAACAGAAACATGATGGATTATTTTAGACTAAAATCAAATGAAAACTGAACCTGTGTTTTACAAAATGATGTCCATGGAGAAGAGTATAAATCACAAGAAAGATGTAAATCTTGCTTGCTCACATGTTAGCCACTAAAACATGCATGAGTTACAACAAGTGACTTCTTGGAAAAAGTGACTCTAATCCAAACTGAAGCTTAACTCACTATCCAAATAAACATGAAAAAGCTGTCAACTATGGCTGCAGGTCCCAAAGATCCTATCATCCGCATTAAAAATGAATGAAATGAGAGAAAGGGAAAACCCATCTGCAGTTTAGAGTTATCAATTTTTTGTTATCTTCATGCATTTTGGGATAAAGGAGCTGGCAACTTGCAGAAAATCCTACAGGAAGATGGCTTATGGCTCCAATTTAGTATTTTAGAATAATCCACATTTTGTACTAGACAGCCATTAAAATTCATCATTGCATAATAGTCATTTTACTTCAGGCTAAAGCTCATGTTTACTTAAGCTATGAAATAAAACATAATAAAGCAGTTAGATAATATACTGTGGATAAGAAAAGAAATAGAAAAGCCCATGATCATTAGTCACATAGCCTTGATCATGCTATTGCTGAGTTTCAGTTTTTTTTCCTTGAAATTTTGTTAAGACTTGCATCTTCTAAAGTGGCTGGAAGAGAACATTTGGTTTATAATAAAGCAAAACTCAGCCAGACCCCCTAGGCTGCACACTCTTCATATGTTTCCTAGAAAATTCTTTCTGTTATAAAATATGTATCTTAGACACTTTATAAGTTTTGTGACATAATAATACAGTCCTTAAAAGAAGGAATTTCCTGTAGGTATGAGAGTATTTAACTGTATGTCTAAATGGAACATAAGAGTCAAACCCATGACATGAGTCATAACAGGTAAGAGTTAACTTTATAAATAAAATTAACAACTCATGAAGAGAGAGAGAGAGCCCTAGTACTTACATATCCATGTTTTTAACATTATGGTAGCTACTAAAACCTTGATTGCATTCAGTTTGGATACAGAGACTGTAACTTAAGCAATTGTCTTGGATACAAAAAGAAGTACATGTAATCCTGGAATGAACTTGTTTCAGACCTGTGAGCCTTTGCAAACTCTGCCACCACATGCACACAGATGACAAACATGTAACGTGTATCCATTACACTAAGTCAGGAAAGAGACAACTGGATGAAATACGTATATAAATATAGCTTAATGCCAGATTAAAATTAAGCTGTATTGCTGGGCAGCTGTGGTGGGTTTTGACAGATTATGAATATACCGATGATTATTGCTTATGATAGAATTACACCTTTCTCTTTCCTATTGCTAGTAGAAAGTTAAATACTGCAATGACTATTCTTTCAAGCACAACAAAGAAAATATAAAGAGTACAATGAAAAACAGGAATATTTTGTTCCAATAGTCTACACACCCAAGTCTGTAATATTTGTCTCTGATTAGACAAAATCACTCCATGAGAATACTTTGACAACTTATAAAACGTTTCAACAAAGCAGCAAGGTGCAAAATAGCACACAAAAATCAGTAGCCTTCCTATACACCTTCCTATATACAAATGGACTGAGAAAGAAATCAAGGAAATTGTACCCATTTGAGTACCCTCAAAAGTAAATCTTCTGATAACTCTAACACTTTAAAACACTGAAGAAGACACTAAAAGTAAAGAGATCTCCCCTGCTCATGGGTCAGTAGGACTAATACTGTATAAATGATAAATCTACCAGAAGAAATCTATGGATTCATCACAATCCACATCCAAATCCCAACACAATTCTTCACAGAAATAGAAACAGTTTTAAACTTCATACAGAAACAGGATATCCAGGATAGGTAAATAAATCTGAATAATAAAAGAACTACTGGAGATGTCACCATCCCAACTCCCAAGTTGTACTACAGAACTGTGGTAATAAAAAGAGCATGGCATTGGCATACAAATAGACACATGGATTAATTGAATCAAATTGAAGTCCCAGACGTAAGTTCATGCACCTATGGAAACCACATTTACTTTTTTTTAACCAAAAAATCCACACTGGAGAAAACATAGCATCTCCATCAAATGGGGCTGGACAAACTACATAGCTGCAAATAAAGGATGCAAATAGATCCATATTTATCAGTCTAAACAAAACTCAATTTCAAATGAATCAAGGAGCTAAACATAAATACAGGTACTCGGAACATGGTAGAAAAAAAGTGGGAAATAAGCTTGAACTCTAATAGGCACTGATAAGTATAGACACTATAACCAAAAATGAGTAAATGGGACCTCATTTTTGTATGTCAAAGGACATAATCATTCAGGCAAAGCATAAGCCTACTCAATGGGAAAAGATCTTTGCAAATTATACATCTGATAAAGGGTTAATATTTAAAATATATAAAGTATAAAACAACCCCTGAATACCAAGAAAGTAAATAATCCAATTTGAAAACTGAACAGAGAGTTCTCAAAAGACGAAACACAAGTGGATGAGAAGCAGCTAGAGAAATATTCAACATTATTTGTCATCAAGAAAAATGTAAATTAAAGCTACTTTGAGATTTTATCTTATACCTGTCATGATTGACAAGATCAATTAAAAAAAAAGATAGCTCATGCTGGGGAGGGTTTGGGGTAAGGTGAACACTCATCTGTTGCTGGTGTGAGTGCAAACTGGGAACAGCCACTAAAGAAATCATTGTGGTGATTCCTCTGGAAGCTGGGAATAGATCCACCTCAAGATCGATATACCACTCTTGGGCTTATACCCAAAAGACTCTACATTCTACTACAGAAACACTTGCTAATCCATGTCCACTGTCTCTATAGAAACACTTGCTCATCCATGTTCTCTGTCTCCTCTATTCTTTTTTTTTTTTTTTTTTGGTTTTTCGAGACAGGGTTTCTCTGTGTAGCTTTGCGCCTTTCCTGGAGCTCACTTGGTAGCCCAGGCTGGCCTCGAACTCACAGAGATCCGCCTGGCTCTGCCTCCCAAGTGCTGGGATTAAAGGCGTGCGCCACCAACACCCAGCTTCCTCTATTCTTAATAGAGAGAAATTGGAAACAGCCAAGATGTCCATCAACTGATGAGAGGATAATGGAAATGTATTATATTTATACAATGGAAAATTATTCATCTCTTAAGAAAAATAAAATTACGAAATACACGGATGAATGGGGCTAGAAAAAATCATCCTGAGAGAGATGAGGTGGTTTGAATAGGTAAGGCTTCCATAGACTCATGTGTTTGAATGCTTGACTCATAAAGAGTGGCACTATTAGGAGGTGTGGGCTTGTTGGAGGAAGAGTGTCACTGTAGAAGCAGGCTTTGAGGTTTCATATATGCTCAAACCAGACCTAGAGTGACAGTCTTTTCCTGTTGCTTGTAGTAAGAGTTGCTGTGGCCATGGTGTCTCTTTATAGCAATAGAAACCCTGACTACGACAAGAAGTAGTTCAGATTGATATCATGTTAGGGTTTATTTAGTTTTTTTCTATTTTAAATATATTTCATTTTACATATCAAATACAGTTCCCCCTTCCTCCCCTGTACCTTTTCTTCACTCCACTCCCCATCCACTCCTCAGAGAGGGTAAGGTTCCCCTAGGGAGTCAACAAAGCCTGGCAAATCAAGTTGAGGAAAGACCAAGCCCTTTCCCCCTGCATCAAGGCTGAGCAAGGTATCCCACCATAGGGAATGGGCTCCAAAAGCCAGTTCATGCACCAGGGATAAATTATAGTCCCATTTCCAGGGGCTCCCACAAACAGACCAAGCCACACAACTGTTATTCACATTAAGAGGGCCTAGTTGAGTCCCATGCAGGCTCCCCAACTGTCAGTCCAGAGTCCATGAGCTCCTACTAGGAGCTGTCTCTGTGGGTTTCCCCATCATTATCTTGACCCCCTTGCTGATATAATCCCTCCTCCTTCTCTTCCACTGGACTTCAGGAGCTCAGCCCAGGGCTTGGCTGTGGATCTCTGCATCTGCTTTATCAGTTACTGGATGAAAGTTCTATGGTGGCAGTTAAGGCAGTCACCAATCTGATTACAGGAGAAGGCCAGTTCAGGTGCCCTCTCCACTATTGTTAGAAGTCTTAGTTAGGGTCATCCTTGTGGATTCCTGGGAATTTTTCTAGTACCCGGTTTCTCCTAACCCCATAATGGCTCCCTCTATCAAACTATCTCTTTCATTGCTCTCTCTCTCCACCCCCTCCTCAACTCAACCTTCCAGTTCCCTCATGTTCTCATCCCCCATGTCCCTTGCTCTTCCCCTCCTGCTCCTAGGAGATCTTATCTATATCCTGGAGATCTTATCTATAATGCCTTCCTAGGGCAATCCATGTGTGTCCCTGTTAGGGTCCTCCTTGTTACCTAGCTTCACTGGGAAGATATCATCCTACACCTGTCACAATGGCTAAAATCAAAAACACTGATGACAGCTTATGTTGGAGAGAATGTGGAGTAAGGGGAACACTCCTCCACGCTGGTGGGAGTACAAACTTGTACAGTCACTTTGGAAATCGGAATGGTGATTTCTCAGAAAACTGGGAATCAATCTACCTCAAGACTCAGCAATACCAATCTTGGCCATATACCCAAAGGATGCTCAATCACACCACAAGGACACTTGCTCAGCTATGTTCATAACAGCATTATTTATAATAGCCAGAACCTGGAAACAGCCTTGATGCCCCTCAAATGAAGAATGGATAAAGAAAATGTGGTACATTTACCCAGTATAGTATTACTCAGGGGTAAAAAAAATCAATGATCTCATGAAACTTGCAGATAAATGGATGGAACTAGAAAAAATCATCCTGAGGGAGGTAACCCAGACCCAGAAAGACAAACACGGTATATGTTAAGTTTAAAATATATTCAAATTATTCAAATTCAAGATATATTCTGTAATCTGACTATTTGTAGAAATTAGGTACATAGTAAGGGACTAGGAAGAAGATGAGAATTCCTCAGAAAGGGAAAACAGAATGTAGTGTTATGGAGAGACAGAGGGATCGAGGTCAGCCTGGTCTCCAAAGCAAGTTCCAGGAAAGGCACAAAGCTACACAGAGAAACCCTGTCTCGAAAAACAAAAACAAAAAAAACCCAAAGACTAACCAATTAAAAAAAATCATATGGAAACCTACTATTGTAGGAGCATCCTAAAATATATGCATATATAAGAAGAATCACTAAATCATGGGAGAGACAATGCCTTAATCGCATGCCACCAAGTAAAGCCTCCAGTGCCAGGATGGGTTACATACATCTTGTTGAGCCTTTCCTCTGAGTGGCCCCATGGAAACCCTCAAAAGGTTGTTGCCAAGGCTACTGATTACTCTCCACAGCCTGTTAGTAAGGCCCTGTTGCTGAAGACAACACTTCCTGACTTGTGGTGATTTTCTGCTTCTCATTTTCATTTTCACTATTGCTGTTTTGTCTGTTTTTATTTTGAGGGCAGCTCTTGTTTGCTTCGGTGGGTCTATTTGAAAGAGTGAGAAATAGAACATAAATCTAGGGGGTAGAGAGATGAGAAGGATTTGGAGAGGAATTGGGGAAGGGGAAAGGTGATCAAAATATATTATAAACATTTTTTTCAATTTAATACAGAAATTTCTCTCTCCCAGGGCAACTTAATGCCAACACCATTCATAATACTACAATAAAACACCAAGACAGAACTGCATTACTGATGATAAGTTGCTCATTGATGGGATCATTTTAAGGTAATAAGAAGAAATGAATTCCAGAGAAGCAAAGGACAACCAATCTACACTTTATAAATAAAATAAGTGATTATATTACTATTACACTTAGATGAGCACCAAGAAGGAGGTCTACAGAAAGTTATTCATTTACTATGAAAACTGTGGAATACACAACAAAAGTATCAGTCACCATGTTATAAGCCCATTGCAAAAATTAAAGGATAATGAAGATATAGCACCCTGGTTAATTCGACTGAAGTATAGATAATGTCCAAACAAAACAGTTACTTTGTCAAAAACTGTTATTATTGCTAGTTAAGCATCTATTCACAGAAATGAGGTACTTTGGAGCTATAAATATGCTGTGTCCATTTAAAATAGAATGAAAAGGGAATTTTAAGTATGAGGAGGTCAATAGAGCTTTGGGTTTGGGGAATAATGGGAATATGTTGAAAAGAAGTCCCAGTGAGTGGTCTCAGCCAAAGAGTCTGAGGTGACTATAATCTCCCAGTGGACATATGAAAATGTCTAAAAATGTATGCTTATCAAAATACTGGAGATAGAGATACAGCTTTGATACAGTAAGAAAAGCCAGTGTCATTGCTAGATGATTTCCTACAATATACATGAAACAAAGCAAAGCAAAACAAAACAAAACAACAAAGCAAACAAAGTCTTACGCATACAACTATCTATGGTGGAGAATCAACTTCATCTCTAACGGAAAGTAGGTTTGAAAATATAACATGTATTTTTCAGTATCTAGAAAGCATAGGAGATATTTCTTTTTCTATTCGTTTTGTGTTGTGCTCTGCCATGGCTTCAATACAAAATTTTGACAGCAATAAACAATCCCTCCCCCACAAAATTGGTTTTCTGATGATTAAAGCAAATGCAATTAGGACCAAGGACAGCCAGAGCTCTGTTAGAAGTTTAACTCAAGCCAGTGTCAGTTGCAAAGGAAGACAAATGCCTTTTAACAGTACATTTGTGATGTAGATTATGCTCATTGTTAGTAATAAAGCTGATTGGTGATAGCTGGGCAGGAAGAGATTGAGCTCAAGAGCCAGACTAGGCAAATTCTGGGAAGAGAAAGGGTAGAGTTGGGGGAGACGCTAGACTACCACCAAAGAAGCAAGACATATCAAAAATGAGGTAAAAAGCCACCAATCATGTGGCAAAGCATATGCTGTGGGATGGTCTGTATGTCAAACATGTTGCTTATTGGTCAATAAATAAAACACTGATTGGCCAGTGGTCAGGCAGGAAGAAGTATAGGCGGGGCAAGGAGGAGAGAATTCTGGGAAGTGGAAGGCTGAACCGGAGACACTGCCAGCCACCGCCGCCATGAAAAACAGCATGTGAAGACGCGGTAAGCCACGAGCCACGTGGCAAGGTATAGATTTATAGAAATGGATTAATTTAAGATGTAAGAACTAGATAGCTAGAAGCCTGAGCCATTAGGCCAAACAGTTTAAACAATATAAGTCTCTGTGTTTACTTGGTTGGATCTGAGCGGCTGTGGGACTGGTGGGTGGCAGAGATTTGTCCTGACTGTGGGCCAGGCAGGAAAACTCTAGCTACAAGCATAGATAAAAAATATGGGTTAATTTAAATGTAAGAGCTAGCTAATAATAAGCCTGAGCCATTGGTAAAACATTTATAATTAATATAAGCCTCTGAGTGATTATTTGAAAATGGCTGCAGGGTGGGGTAGGATTACACATTTGTGCCTATATTTCCCATCAGAATGAAAACTTCCTGTGGGTAGAGAATCTATATGCATGGTTCATTGCTTTATGACTAGCATCTAGAATAATACATGACACTCCATAGCCACCCAATAAGTACATGCTAAATTTTAGTGGAAGATTGGCAGTCAGTAGCAAGATAGCAGAATTCTGGATGACTTGACTTAAAAAGGAGGAATAATCAATAATAAATAAGGAATGGGTTCAATGGAGACCCAAATGCCAATGTCTAAACCTCCCAGAAAATAAGGTAAAAAGCTAAGGTTTAAACTGTAGAACAAGACATAGATATTTTACTATATGGATTTAAAGGAAACTACATATTTGTTTATAGGGAAATTATTCCTATAGTCAAACAAATTAATCTATCCATTATACGATACAATCACATTTAGTGTAGTAAACAGCACATTAAATATATTTTCTTAGCAATTTTCACTGCATCCTATATTATTAACAATACCATAAATAACCTTAAAATGAGCTGCATTTGTTGTTTCACATTTAGACTTTGATTTCTTTGCTTTCAATTCATTTAATTACTATTGACCTTTCTTTCCATGTTTTGCTTTTCATTATCTAGACATAAAAATACATATTTTTTCTTCTTTACAATCAACATCATGCCTGAGTTGAATGTATTTTTTTGGCTATGATTTCTCAAAGAACATTAAATTCTTATCCTTTTCTAAGAGGCATTAATGAGCAATTCAAGCTGCCATGCTGTTCATAACACTGCCAACAGATTAAGTCACAAAACTGATTTAATTTCAGAAGTTAAAAATTGGTATTTTAGAAGTCCGATTGCTAGGTTTAAGTACTAAATATACCCCACCATTAAAAACAATTTTGAAATCATTATTTGACCCATTTTACATAAAATATACTTTTCATGATTTTTTTTTTTTTTTTTTTTTTGGAAATAACACTGGGACAAGAAACCTTGTATTGTTTAAAGCCAGCAACTAACCTGCTTGGCAAATATGCAAAGAAAGGAGCTGTGTAGACTTGTCATGGCAGAATCTGAATGAACTTTAATATGAGGACTGTTTTCAAATCACGTAGTCTTTCTGTAATCATGAGCTGTAGTCAGAGATATTTCAATGTGGGAAACTGAGGAAACCTTTGAGTGAATGTGTAATTTTTGACACGGGCAAGGGCACCAAAGTCTCATAGACCTATAGCAGTGCCAAAGATATCTACTGATGAGGCACGGGAGGATTATAAAACCTTTCTGTGGTCCCATCATGAATGCTGACACCGTATGGAAAAACTATAAAGTACATCTTCCTCCTCCATGGTGACTACAGACAACTCCCCTACAGAAACCTGCTACCAAGATTAGCTAAGTCTGCCTCCTTTTTAAGTTGTATACTATAAACCCACCTCCTCGATTCTGATGCCTTCCAAGTTTCAAGATTGTTCTAAAGCTGGTGCTCTCTAACACAATCAGTGCACCACACCTCATACCAGCTTTTCTGTGTGTCTGAATGCCTATCCTTCCTTTATTCCCTCAGTTGTATCAACCTCTGAAGCCTTGCAGAGCACAACATGTAGTCATTTATATTTAAGTCATTCTATATTACAATTTGAATACTTAGAGCCCTCAAAGTTTATAAAGTTACATTCTAATCCCCAATGTGATGATAATTGGCAGTGTAACCTTTTGTAAGGCATAAATTCATGAAAATAGAATCAATATAAATAGAGGTTGTATTTTGAATGAGAATGTCCCCCATAGGCTAATATGTTTGCATGTTTGGTCCCATGTTAGTGAAAATGTTTGGGAAGGATTAGGAAGTGTTACCTTTTTGGGGCAGGTATGACTTTGTTGGAGGAAGTAGGTGGTGAGCTTTGAGGTTTCAAAAGCCATTCCAGGCCCATTCTCTCTCTGTCTGCTGTCTGCAGATCAGAATGCAAAGCTCTCAGCTACTTGTCCAGTGCCATGCTTGCAGGCTACAACGCTTCCTGCCATGCTGATCATAGACTAACCATTGGAAACTGTAAGCAAGCCCTGAAATTAAATGTGTATTTTAAGAGTTGTCTTGGTTATGATTTTTCCTCATAGCAATAGTAACCGTAACTAAGACAGAAGTTGGTACCAAGAACTGTGTTATTATTGTGACCATGCTGTTGTTTGGAGGAATATGGAAGATTTGGGGCCTTTGAACTAGAAAAGCGGTTGAAACTTTTAAGTGGGGCTTAATGGACCATTCTAGAAGGAGCATGGTGGACAGTAGTGCTGAGGATGAGTTGAACTATGGCAACAAAAAAGAGGTTTCGGGAGGGAATAGTACTGAAGACCATTCTTGCCAAAGTTTGACAAAAATGTGGCTGATTTTTCTATGGTCTTAAATATGCTGAAGGTTAAATTGAAGAGTTTTGGAGTAATGTCACTGACAAGAAGAGATTTCAAGAAAGCATAATATTGAGTGTGTCACATGGTTATTAGTGATAACTCATGCAGATCTGCAATCACACAGAACAAAAGGGGCAATAACAAATGCACTGTTTGAGGACAAAACGAAAACCAAAAGATGTAATATTGTAACAAAGTCCTGAGCTCAAGCAGATGAGAATCTTAAAGAAAGGTCTGGTACTGGATGGAATAAACAGAGTGGTAATTCCAGAGCAAGACCCCACTCAGCTAAGCTTATAATTTGTGAAAAAGAATTAAAGGAAAACATGAGTAGCAATGGGAAACATCAACAACTGAATGCTTATACAAATATAAATCAAGAAAGGGACCCAGGTCTAGCCCCAAGGATATGCAAAGCTTGTCAGCATTGGCCACATGGTTCAGGGTTAGGATGCATGAAATTTGAGGAAACAATCAAATCTATTAATTATGAGAATAGAAGGAGGAAAGAATTCCATAAAAAGACATAAAAATTATTATAAATGTAATTATAACAGAAAACACTAAATATAAGAAAAATGAGGCCTATTTGTGTACAAGAGACACAAAAAACATTAGACAGGAACAGAAATAAACTCCCAACTTCATATTATAGTTAAAATGTGTTATGCTTAAATAGACAGAACAAAGAAAGTGTATCAAAAGGTAGAAAACAGAAAACAGGTAACATTTAAAACAAGCCCATCAGGATAATAGCTGTCTTTGTAGCAGAAACTCTAAAAGCCAGAAATGCTAAGAATAATGTAGTTGAAATTCTAAAAGACCACATCTTCCAACACAGATTGCTATAAAAAAAATCTATTGTGGAGAAAGAAAATTATTCCATACTAAAATTGAATTAAGTGAATTTAAACCAGTTCTAGAGAAGATGGAGAATGATAAAATACATGAGAGGTTACAGGGAGAAGATATATTAGAATAATAGTTTAGCAAACAAGGTTCAGGGAGGATACAAAAACAAAACCAAAGCAAGCAAACAAACAAAATAACCAACCAAACAAAGACAACAGAAGATAATAATTAATTACAAACCTTTAAATAATAACTTTGAGCATCAGTGGTTTCAGTTTCTCAATCATTTAGCCACAACTTATCAGGATCCATTTATTTGCTCACTCCAAGAAACATACTTCACTTCAACCATAGGCACTACCTTAGGGTAAAAGGATAGAAAAGTATATTCCATGAAAAGGAAACTTAGACAGAGATAGATGTTGCTACTCTAGTATGTCACATCCTAGACTCACACCAAAACTAGTCAGTATTTAAAAAAAAATACCCAACCCATTCACAATAAGAGATCAAACATTCACAATAAGAGATCAAACCATTGCCGGGCGGTGGTGGCGCATGCCTTTAATCCCAGCACTCGGGAGGCAGAGGTAGGCGGGCGGATCTCTGTGAGTTTGAGGCCAGCCTGTTATACAGAGTGAGTTCCAGGAAAGGCGCAAAGCTACACATAGAAACCTTGTCTTGAAAAACCAAAAAAAGAAAAGAAAGAAAAAAAGAGATCAAATCATTACATTTATAATGTAGGGAGGCATTACAATTATAAACATATATCTACCAAAATAGATATGTGTAATTTCATTTTAAAAACTCTACTAAATGTAAAGTCAAGGATTAATTCCAACACAGTGTTCATGGGGGATTTCAATACCATAGTCTCATACAACATGAATGAAATTTAATCAAAAAGTTAATAAGGAAGCATTGGAATTAAATGAATCATAGATAAAAATGGATGTAGCCAACACCTGTAGCATATTCCATTCAAATACTGAAGAAAACATTTTATTCTCAGCAACCCATTCAACTTTATTTAAAGTAGATTGTATATTATGACACAAAGCTAATTTCAAGAAACACAAGAAAATTGAAGTCACTTCTTGTATTCTATCAGATCATGATGGAAAAAGCTAGAAGGGAAACTTAAAAAACTACACAAACTCATGGGGCTTAAAGAAAACACTATTTGTAACAGCTTATATTGATTGATTGTCAACCTGATAGGTTCTAGAATTATCTAGTAGACAAGTCTTTGGGCATACCTATGAGGAATTATATACATTAGATTATTGAGGAAGGGAAAATAAACTTTTGGGTGAGAGCATTCCATAGACTGAAGTCTTGACCCAAATAAAAAGAATATAGCAAGCTGAGCACCACAAAGCCATAGTAAACAAATGAACAAACAAAAACATGTGATACTGGCAGAAAAGCAGATATCAATGGAACACCGCAGTGAACCCAGATAGAAGCTCATGTAGGACCTGATATTTTACAGGCCAACAAACAAACACCGGAGTAAAGACAGCATTTTCATTCGAGGAGGTATTGGAAAATTTGATATCTTCATGTAAAGTATGGAACAAGATCCATATCTCTCACCCTGCACAGGAATCAACTATTGATATAGATATGATAGGATGAAAGGGTAGATTATTGAATCTACTTTTAAAGAGTAACAACTTGCTTAAAATGTTTTACAATGTTATAGATTATTAATTTATTGATACAAATTTAAAGTTAATTTTGTTATACTGTATGTATATTTCTACTCTTGTTTAAGGTATTGTTTTACACAACTCATTTAAAATTGTAATGTGTAATTAAGAAATACAGATTAATAATTAATCATCTACGATAATCACACTTGCAGTCATGTTAGTTAAGTTTTCTAGGTATATATGTATATATTTCAATTAGGTAGGTAATCTTCAAACATTTCAAAGACCTACAGAATATGGTATTTAAAATGTTTCAAAAACTTAGACATTCTGGACAGTGAGACACATCTCCTCCCAGCAGCATCGATTTACTTAAAAGAGAAAGATGGGGATGAAAGACACTCCATATAGAGTTTATCTTTTTCTTGACAAAAATAGCCATTTGGGCAAGAAACTGCTCTTGTCTAGACTGCTGATAATATGTTATATAAACTGGACATGCAGGATCCATGGGAAGGTGACCACCGAACTTTGCAAGATGAAATGGTCCTTCAGGTTCCTACTTTGCAGAGGAGACTGCCAGATATTCTACAGGACACATAGAGAAGTAACTAAAAAACTCTAGGTCTGTAGGCTGAAGATGGATGCCCCAACGTTGCAGAGAAACTTTGGGTGATTATGCAGGCAGCCAGATGTCTCTGTCATTCCAGATTTTTGGAAGTTGCTTACAATACACTTCCTGTTTACTTAGGTAATATTATATCCTTCTGAGGTCTTTGATGTAATTGAAGACTATATAGTTATAATTGTAATTTTCCTTGGTTATGATAAAAGCTAAATTAGATATGAAACTTTAGACTCATAAATATAAGATAGATAGACTATTTTCTTTAATTTTGCCAAACACAAATAGACTAGATATTGTAACTGTAATTCTTTTTTTTTAGATTTTCCTGTTTTTTATTTTTATTTTTATTTTATTTTATATATATATTTTATAATTAACTTAATTTCACATATCAGCCACAGATTCCCCCGTCCTCCCTCCTCCCACCCCCCAGCCCTCCCCCCAATCCACCCTCCCATTCCCACTTCCTCCAAGGCAAGGTCTCCCCTGGGGAGTCAGCCCAGCCTGGTAGACTCAGCCGAGGCAGGTCCAGTCCCCCCCTCCCTACACCAAGGCTGAACAAAGTGTCCCAGCATAGGCCCCAGGCTCCAAAAAGCCAGCCCATGCACCAAGGGACAGGTCCCAGCTCCACTGCCTGGGGGCCTCCTGAGTGAGGTAACCCAGACTCAGAAAGACAAACATGTTATGTACTCACTCATAAGTGGATACTAGATGTAAAGCAAAGGATAACCAGACTGCAAATCACAACTCCAGGGAGGCTACCTAGTAAAGAGGACCCTGAGAAAGACACAGGGATTGCCCAATGACAGAGAAATGGATGAGATCTACATGAACAAACTGGGAGTAGGCGGGGTAATGGAGGACAAGGTAGGGGAAGAGAGCTTAGGGGAGAGGGAAGTACCAGTTGGATCAGGAGCAAGTGGGAGAACAGGGAAGGAGATAACATGATAAATGAAGACCCCAGGGGAATAGGAAGAAGCAGAGTGCTAGAGAGGTCCCCAGAAATCTACAAACATACCTCCACTGTAGAATACTGGCAATTCTCCACTGTAGAATCACTGAGCTGACCTGCTCTGGTGATCAGATGGCCAAATACCCTGGCTATCATGATAGAACTCTCATCCAGTAACTGTAATTCTTGCTTGGTAACTGTTCTATTATATGTAAATTTAAGACGTTAAAGTTAAAACATTCCTTTTTGATTAGACAGAAAAGGAGAAATGTTGTGGGATAATGCTCTTATACACGCATTTAGTAAAACACTGATTGGCCAGTAGCCAGGCAGGAAGTGTAGGCAGGGTCAGCAGACAAGGAGAAATTTTGAAAGAGGAAGGGTTGACTCAGGAGGTGCCAGCCAGATGCAGAGGAAGCAAGATGACAAGGCAGAACTGAGAAAAGGAACCAAGCTACGTGGCTAAATATAAATAAGAATTATGTGCTAAGTTTAAGATCTATTCAGTAAGAAGCCTGAGCTAATAGCTGAGCAGTTATAATTAATATAAAACTCTGTGTGCTTATTTGGGATATGTGAGTAGGAGAGATTTGTCCCTACTGCTGGCCAGCTGGGACACAGGAAAACTTCCGGCTACAAACTATAAATGGTCAGAGACCTGCATGTAAGCCTGAAACACATTACAAGATCTAGGAATATGTAAGGACATTCTAAATAGCACTACACTCACTTAGGAAATAAAACAATTAACAAATTGGACCTCATGCATTAAAAAATCTCTGTACAGGAAAGGAGACAGTAAACTGACCAAAGAGACAGCCTACCAAATGGGAGAAAGGTATTATAAGCTATCTGATAGAAGCTTAATATTCAGAATATAGAAAGAACTAAAAAAATAAGCAAGATAGCAGAATTTTGTTATAATTTTCTTCTCATAAGACTCACCTATCTTACAACCTCTCCAAATCACTATAGGAAATTCCATTCCTCTTATTGATCACAAAAAAATAAAATTGTTGTGCCATAGCGTTAACAAAAAGAACCCTCCTTTTTTTCTCTAATCATATTATGAATAGCGTGGGATCTGCCTTGGCTTTCACCGGTGTTAAGCTCCCTGTGATGAGCTGTTCCTCAAAGAGTTCTGGTTTTCAAACTTGCTCACAAAATTAACTGAAAACATTCTGACCGACTACCTGCCCTTGTTGTTTGTTTAGTTGGTTTTTGCTGTTGTTTCACTCATTTGCAGTTCTGATGATCAAATACATAACCTTGTGCATTCAAGTTGAGTATACAATCATTGACCTGCATCTCCATGCTCTTTAATTCTATTCTGTCTTCTATTCCTTAGAATAAATCTTCATTTTTCTGAATTAACTCTCTTCCCATTCTTACCCACGTTTTTCTTTTTCAGCTACATTCTAGGGGGTCATGTTCAGACCCTCAAAAGTCTTTAAAACTTTATGTAAATCATTTGGTTCACTACTTTGAAGGAAAGCATATTTACAAGCTTTTAAGTAATATTATATAGAAAAATAATCTGTCAGTTATCTCAAAAATTTAAATCAATTATGTGAATCTCACGTATATCTTCTATTTGGTGTCTTTTCTTCAAACAACACTATAATCAATATAAAATAGAATATTATATTATGCTTTTTATTTTTTATTTTTGGTTGGGTTTCTTGTATTTAATTTTAACTCACAAGTCTGTGTGTCATAATTTGACTAGACTGGATATGAAATGTGCTTAAGTAAATCGGAAGCATCTAAGGAGACAATGCATATTTACTTAATTGGTTTTAGTAGATGTGAGTGATGAAATGTATCCTGGCCAACAAATCAGTCTATTTTTAAAATGAACTTGCAAATACCTTCTAACTGGTAACTTTTAAGATTTGGTGGGTAAAGGCCTGGGGAAATGGCTCAACAATTAAGATCACGCACTGCTCTTGCAGGGAAACCAAGCTCGGATCCCAGAACCCTCATCAGGCAGTTTATAACACCCGAAATTCCAGTAGAGGCTCTGATGCCCTCTTCTGGTTTCTGAGCACACACACACACACACACCTACACACACACACACACACACACACACACACACACACTTAAAAATAAAATAAAATGTGAATGTATAAAGTCTACTTTGGTGTAATGAAAATGTTTTATTCTTTTGGTAAGAGACAGCAGGTCAAAGAATAGTTAAAGATAGACCTGTGCTGGGAACATTGGATCCTGCTCAACACATAAGAGGGCATCACTCTTGCCAGCAGCACATTGTAGTCCAGTGAAGCGATGACTTTCAAAGACTGCAGTGATGAAGGTAAAGTGAATTCCACATTCCAGAATTTTCTGTGACAATGTGACAGAATTAGCCTGTATTTCCAGAGAAAGCAAAGAGCACTCTCAGAGTCAAGGAGTGGGCAAGGTCAGAGGCAATATCAGAAACTGCAATAATAACAAAAGCCACCATGTACTCTTTGTCAGAGGGGAAAAGATATCTAGCAAGGCCAACACACTTAGATCTAATACCTCAGCATGAGCCTCCCATTTTTTGTTTATTCCCTCGTTTTATTCTTGTAGAAAACAAAATGATGTTTTGAATTTCTTTTCTCAATATCCTTTCTCCTATGAACAGCGCTGCTCTATCCTGCCTCCTAAAGTATTGCTTGTCAAATACTAATTAACATTTTAATTTATCACTAATGAATATGTTATAATTCATTTTAATTCTCGCAAAGTTATGGTACACATCCCTGCCAAGCCAATGAGGGAACTGTTCATGTGTGATTTTTTTTTGTTACAATTACAAACTTCATTCATTTTGTGTCTTAAGAATCTCTCCTTCTGCTGAGCAGGGGTGGTGCATGCCTATAATCCCAGCACTTGGGCGGCAGAGCCAGGCAGATCTCTATGAGTTCGAGGCCAGCCTGGTCTACAGAGCAAGATCCAGGACAGGCACCAAAACTACACAGAGAAACCCTGTCTTGAAAAACAAACAAACAACAACAACAACAACAAAAGATCTCTTCTTCCTGCACAGCAAACTGGTTTTCAATTTTAATCAAAGCAGGCAGTTCAAGGAGCAAAGCCCTTTGAGTTAAAATGATTGGCTCAGATCCCACCTCTGCTATTTGTAATAGTTGGTGGATTTCTTTTAGTCTTTCTCTTTTGTAACACTTTGGACTCTCAAACATAAAACAAATCACATTTTTCAAAATGCCTAAACTAGTATATTAGTGGTCTATCATAAGCCTCAGTACTCAAGAACTGCAGAGATCTTAGAAATTTGAAGTTTTCCTTACACCTTAATAATAATACAAAACTCTAAATCACTTAGGATAGTATTTAATTTTCTTGCAATAGGATTTAACTGACAAATTGCAGGCAAGATGCTTATTTTTGACAAGATTTGTTTGTAATTTAGTTCTTTACAGAATGAGAATATAGTTTATACCTTAAAGCCAGGCACAGAAGAAACTCAATAAATAGTGGTAATAGCCTTAGTAATGTTATAAAATTATTGTCATGATTTAGCTATTAAATGTCCCTCGTAAGTTCACATGTTAACATACAGTCCCTAGCTAAAGGCACAATTATGAATATACAAGGGAAACTTTAGGAGGTGACCCCTAGCTGAAAGAAGTAAATCACGAGGAGCATGCATGCCTTTATCCCCAGATCCCCCATTCCACTCACTGCCCCTCCGTGTGTCTGTCTGTCTTTCTCCCCACCCCTCCTACACACCTCCATCCTTCACTGTTTTCAGTGAACTCCCACTGTGATAGCATCTTGCGTAAATGATGAACTATTTTATTATTGGTGAAGAAATCAAGAGCTAGGTAACTATACACTAAAACTCTTGACAATGTGAGCCAGTATAAATACCTGCTCACTTTAACTCACCTTCAAGCTATTTTCTCAAGAGTTTGTGCCAGTAATTAGCTATCTAATAAAATGATTGAAGAAATCAGGGTGACATAATTGCCATTTGCATCTACTCGGAAAAGATTTGTCATGCCAACTCACTAGGAAAAGTTGAGGAGAACAGGAACTTAGTAGTTAGCAATGGATTTGACATTAGTAACATCTCACCTATCACAGAGGAAATCCCTAGAGCACTGGTTCTCAATCTTCCTAATGCTGCAATCCTTTAATACAGCTCCTCATGTTGCGGTGATTCCCAAACATAAAGTATTTCATTGCTACTTCATAACTGTAATTTTGCTACGACTTTGAATTGTAATGTAAATATTTGACATGCAGAATATCTGAAATGTGACCTCCAAAGGTGTCATGACCCGCTGGTTGAGAACCACTTCTCTAGACTATGTTCTCCCAGAGTTATGTGCAGTTGTTCTTTATAAAAAGCATTCTCTAAACACTTAAAAATACAATTTCTCAGAATATTCAGCAAAAAATGCTACATTTGAAAGAAAGATTATTTTTGATAGGCAAATATTGTAAAAATGATAAATGTACCTTATTGACACCTGTTTAGAAAGGAATGGGTTTGAATTTTTTAAGTTCTTTGGTGCATTGTGTATATGTATATAGTCAATGGGGAACATCATTAAACTCCTTGTTCCTATAATTTAAACACAGTCTTGTGTTTTCCCCCAGAAATCCACCAAGATTGTGGGGAAAATATTTGAAAGGTGCCTGGCACCGAAGACTATTAAAATAGGCCTGTTGCCTATTTTACAGAGTTCATAACGGGTGGCAATACACCCCAGAAAGTAATCTACAGCAGTCATGGGTTGAATTCATCACCAAGGAAACCTTAGTTGCTTAAAATTGATCAGCTTTGCTTTGAGGATTTAATTTACATCTTCAAATTTGATACCAATAGGCAAAATGTGACTCCGTCTGGGCAAACCTCATACCACACACTCTGCACTGTTCGGTGTCTCCCAGTCTCCCGAGCACCTCTAAAACTGGCTTCAAGGCAGAGTGAAAGCTATAGTGAATCTCCACAGCTCAATCTGAATAATAACTTTGTATCTACTATTTACTAGCCATGTGCAATAAGTTATTTCATCTAGCTTTGACTCAGTACCTTCACTAATATAATGCAAGGCATCATATCCACCTTCTGAGGTTGATCAATTACTAACACGCTTAGAACAGCATAAATAAAACTAGCAAATATTAATTATTAGTGTTATGCATTGAGTTGCTATAATAATGTTTTATTTTTAACTACCATAATAATGAAAACTGACTAAATTCTCCCTATCATATAATTGCTACTTTCTTCCACAAAACGTGTTCTCACTTCTGTGATGCAAAGGTTTCTTCTTGAATATTACATAGCATTTATAGATGGTAACAAAGAATGTACTCTATGATACTTCGTTTTTAAGTTCTGTGATGGTTGACCAGATCTAGAATTATCTAAGGGACACACTTCTGGGCATGTCTGTGACAGAGTTTCTAGACTGGATACTACTGGGCATTTAAGTACTAAGTATTTTCATTACACAATAGTGCACAGTCATTTGCAAAACTGATTTTCTAACTCTGGACATAATATATTCTCATTCCAGACAAAAGTGGAAAACTAATAAAAATATGATATGTATTAGGTACGATATAGTTTATCATGTTTGTATATTTCTAATTGAAGTTTTTGCACCCAAACTTTTGATTACATTTCTTCCTTTTCTTCTGAACAGTTGGTTGGCCAAACTTTATTTCTACTTTTCAAATCTTATCTATAATGTCCTCAGTTTGGGAATCCCAGTTAGCTAATGAATTATTCTAAAATGTATAGTTGACTTTTCTCCCTCTCTTTCAAAATAAGCCTTTTTCAAGTGTATGATCAATTTTACATGATGTATTTATTAGTTAGGGTTAATTTCCTTTGTTTTAAATACTCTTTACAATGATCCTCCTAGGGAATTTGTGTAAAATAACAACAGAAGACTAAGATAGTCAAATTTTAGCATGGATAGGAGAGGGCCTCATGAAGTCCCATCCTTGGTTAGGGAGCTTTTAGCAACTGATGGTTGCTAGGGTAGGAAGAGTCAGTTTTTTTTTTTGTTTTGGTTTTTGTTTTTGTTTTTTTCAGCAATGCAGTCCTGATGGGTTGGCTACCCATGCTTCAGTAGACTGTCCTTTAGCCAAGTACACATAGGCAGCACTGATATAGACTGGGAAGTTTTAACAAAAGTGTACATGAAGTCAGGAGGGAAAATGGAGAGGAATACAGGACAAGAATTGGAAAGGAAGGAACAAGGTAGTAGATTTGATCAAAACACGTTGTACGTATACATGAAATTCTCAAACAATAAAAATTCAGATAAAAACTGAAGAGCAAATGAAGTTATAATTGCCAAACATTAAAATAATCCCTTTGGTTTCCAGAAAAGAGAGGAAAGTAATATTACTGTGGCACTCGGAGCATAATGTCTACGGGGGATTCTGTGCAATTTGTGAAATGTTTTAAAAACTCTGAATATGATCCAGGCATATTACAAAAAGTACTGGGAAACTAATAAGAGTATAGAATATAAAACAGCTTATTCAATTTCCATCTGTGTAAAGATATATATGTGTATATATATATATATAGTTATTAACTTACAGTAATGTTTCCCATTCTGAAGTTACACAGTAATATATCGAAACTTTGGATATTTTTATTGTAATTGAGCCATGTAATTATGTTTCTTCCTGTTAATAAATTTTTCTAACCCGTTTTGTATACTTAGGTACAATTTGGGGTATAGGAGTATGACCATAAATAATTTACTTTCTTAGTGCCCTGACTTCCTTCAATGATGGACTACAATGTAGAAGTGTAAGCGAAATAGACCCACTCCTCTTCAACTTGCTTTTATTTTTATTTTTATTTTTTTTTGGTTTTTCGAGACAGGGTTTCTCTGTGTAGCTTTGCTCCTTTCCTGGTACTCACTTGGTAGCCCAGGCTGGCCTCGAACTCACAGAGATCCACCTGCCTCTGCCTCCCGAGTGCTGGGATTAAAGGCGTGCGCCACCAACACCCGGCCTTCAACTTGCTTTTGATCACGGTGTTTCATCACAGCAGCAGAACAGAGACTAAGACAGAAGTTGGTACCAAGATAGTGGGTTAGTGCTCTGAGATACCCGATCATGTGTTTAGTGAGGACTGTGGAAGGGCCTTGTAATTTTGGTCTAGAAAAGTCATTGGGTGTTGAGATGTCAGCGGACTATATGGTGTAGGACCTTGGAAGATAAGGACGTTGAGGACAACGCAGACAATGGAGGCCTGGCTTGTGAAGTTTCAGAGGGAAGTTTTAAGACTCAATTGAGTCCATTTGTTATTTTGGATTAACATTTCGTTGTTCTGGCTAGCTGGGGCTGAATAATTAGCTGTGATTAACAAGATATCAGATCTACTAAAGTAAAGCCTTTATTTTGATGGGATACTCGATGCTGGTCAGCTGGAGATGAAAAGTTAATGGTGATTAAGAAGAGACCAGCATCATTGAGGTGAGATCTTCTGGGAACTGTTTCCTGAGAGTCAGCACACAGAAGCTGTGTTCTCCATGTGGTCAAGGTTGTATTTTGTGCTGCTAGCAAAACGTGGTAGTATAAGAGTCATCCAGGTTGGGTTGATTTTGAAGGTCAATGGAGAGTGAGTGGCTAAGGCTTGACACTGTGTGGCAGGACTGGAATCTCTGAAGAGAGGCTGTCAGTGAAAGGGCATCCCAATAGGAGCAAGGGACCCAGCAGTTTTAGAGATGCCAATGTTATGGTCTGACCACCAAGAGCAGCAGCAGCAGTGGAGTGGAGCCAGCAGGAACCTAGAAGATAAGCTGTGTGTGCTGCAGACCTTGGAGCTGGAGAGATGAAGGAACCCAAAAGACCTTGAATGAATCCCAGATAGCTAGACACTGAATTGTTTACACTGTTAAGATTTGGTTTTGCTTTGATTTAGTCATGACTGTGCCCTGGTTCTTCCCTCTAGAAGTAAGAAAGTATTTCATTTATTTTTATTTTACAGGAGCCTACAGTTGAACAACGTTAGATTCTAAAAGAGACTTTTCAAAGAGACTGAATGTTTCAGTGTTTGAATTTCTAAAGGCTGTGGAATTTATAAAATTTGGAACTTTAAAATTTTTGAATGCTTGTATTATAGTGTTGATATTTGTGATCTTGGGGATCCTCTGCTTAAGATACCACCCCCAGTATCACAGTCCACTTCCTTTTGCTTTTTGATCAAGATGTAGCTAGCATGTCTGCCTTCATACTTCCATGTTCCCTGTCATGATGATAATAGACTAAGCCTCTGAAACTGTAAGGGAGCCACACCAATTAATTGTTTTCCTTTATAAGCATTGTTGTGGTCATGGTGTCTCTTCACAGCAATAGAAACCCTACCTAAAACATCCCTCATCTGAGAAGTTTCTATTTGTATTAAATTACGATTAACAATAACCTACAAACAGTCAATGTACAGAGAATAAGAGACAAAAGAATGATTAGCCCTAAAGGGAACATACACAACTTCACCCTTGGCTCAGGGATCATTGCTGAAGAAGGACAGAAAGACTATAAGAGGCAGTAAATGGCTATAAGAAAACATCTTCTGGACAAAGTGGGACGCCTGCACGCATGAACTCATAGACATTGTGACAGAATGTACAAAACTTGTCAAGTCCAAAGTAGACAAGATTCCTAGCATGGAGAGAGGATGTGCGCATAGAATATTATCCTAAACTGTGGAACTGTTAGTGACTGGGAGAGGGAGACACAGTTTGCTATAAGAGTCTAGCCCCGGGTAACTCAACCACTTCTTAACGGAAGATGACAAATCCAACAATATTTGGGTACCACAAATTGACCTCTAATTATTTCAAAGAAGCAATGAGATACAAAACTGGCTGAGTAGAGACAGGAGTTATAAATTGGAAAAGAATCGGAAGATGTGGATGAATATAATCAAAACATATTAAATAAAACTCTCAAAGAAATAATTTAAAAATTTGGGAAAGACTCTTAAAAGATAGAGCTTATGAAACAGACTTCATAATTTTAAAAGCACAAGAGATCTATTAATTTACCTAAAACTATATCTTAAAATACATAACATCCCATCTAAATTATACTATTTATGTCCTCAGAGCTGATCTTTGAAGGTTTGGTGTTTATTAAATACTCAGTTCTACAAAGGCATCATGGTTTTAATACAACACAAAAATTACAGAGACATCATAAAAAATAGTATTTAAATGATAAAGACAATTTAGGCTGTAATTTGGTGTAATGTGCATTTCATGATAAACATCCAAATATTTTAAAAGTACACAGGATAAAATTTACTACCTTGCTAGGAAGACAATATTCATAAAATATATTAACTGTAAGTGCCTTGGAATCCAGTTTGAGGTGGGCAAACACATAAAATGGTTTCTCACAGATTGTATAATTAGAGACCTTGATGCTCTTATTACTTGAGCAGTTCATCATTTACATTGACAAATTAGTAAGGAGAAATGCTGGAGAGTTGACTTCAGTTCTAACCTTGTTCCACTGATGTTTTTCTCTGCATGTGTTCTTGAGCATGAAAACCACAGAATTGGACTGAGAAGCATCAACTTTCGCCATTCTTTTGTGGGCTTTAAAGATAAATACTTGTGTTACCATCATTGCTTCCAGACAGGACAACCAAGCATGAAAAAAAAAAAAAAACAGGACATTAAAATGTACCTTCCTGCTCTGTTTCACAAGGATCTATAGATATCTGTCACAAACCATGTAGATTCTGGAGATACCTAAAATCCAATATGAGATAAGGCATTTCAATTAAATTCTTAACTTTTATATACTTAATCAAAATCCCTAAGGTCACCCATATTAAGTCATAAGCAATAGGAACTCTGATTTACTCCAAGAAGTTGGAACAAATTAATTAATTAATACACAGAAATCTATGTTTAGAAATACTCAATCTCAATCAATTGGGGCATTACAAAGGGTAGCCTTCTAAACACAATTGTGCATAATATTTAATTTTGCCACTTGGTTAAACTGCTAATGCCTATTTCTTTGATCCATATAGAGGTGCCAGAGTTTATTTAATTGTGTTCCATATCAACTGAGCGCTTAGATGCATCAGGTAGGAAGGATGCTGTGAGCTTTATTCTTCATCTGGTCTTTTCAGCAGGAATTCCAACTGCACTGCTCAGAGCATCAGAAGGAATGGTTTCTAGATATCATCATATATACAGGCAGTATCATCTAAATGGTAAAAGACTGGCCTAAACAAATAAATCACTTATATTGGTTGAGAACACTACAATGTTAAAGAAGAAAAATCATCCTCTTTGCTGAGCTTCCAGGGTACAAAGTGAAACACACAATATATGTGGAGCGTATGAATTAGTAATTGGGATTTTGGAAACCTAGGCGAACATGTAAAAGCTCTTTGTGGAACACCGTATCCACTGGGACAAGTGTCCAATGTCGATATAAAATAATAAAATAAAATGTTAAATTAAGCAGCCAAAGAAATGGCGCGGCAATTAAGAGAACACACTGCTCTTCTAGAGGACTCAGATTTGATGCACAACACCCATGTCAGACACTTTGCAACTGCTTATAACTCTAGTTTTTGCAGGACCTTTGACCTCTGGCCTCCAGGGGCGCTTGCACGAATGTGGGCTTACCCTCCCCACACATGCATATAATTAAACACTTAAAATCATTTTTTGAATAATTCCTTTATTCTTGAAAATGTCATACATGTAAATATGTATGTAAGGAAAATACCATATACTTTAAATTTCCTCCCCAACTTCCCTTTCAACATGCACCCCTTCCAATGTCATCTTGCTTTGTTTTATCACACACTAATTTCAGACAGTGTTGTCCATATGTGCTCAAATGTGGGGCCGTCTGCTGGAGCACAGGAATCCCACTAGTGGCCACATGCTAAAAAATAAAAAGAATGATTCACCCTCTCCTGCCAAAGCAACTATTCACTGCCAAGAGCCACTGTGTGCCCCCTGAAGATTCTCCCCTCCACCATACTAAATACATAAATAAACAAACAATATCAGCAGCCTTCTGCAGACCTGGAAGCTTTGAACACCCTTCTGAAGACCAAATAAGTATGCACAGGGGAACCAGGGAAGGAAAAAAGAAAACAAAATGAAACAAGAAAAAGAAACAAACGCTGATCTCAGTGGGTGGAAGAAGCCAAGTATTCCAAGTGCCTTGATGCTCCATTACAACTTTGCCTGAAGGGCAAAACTGAGCTTTTTGCCAGTCAACAACGCTTTTACAGCATCCCTTCCCTTTCACTATCATGTAGTTCAGAACACTATTTTTTTTTTCTTATCTCTTTTTATGCTGCCGTCACACATTGCTACCGTGTGAATGGGGAACTGGGTGACAAGGTATGAAAAGGCTATGCATGAGCCCATTAAATTATTGTCATAAAGCAGTAAGAAAAAAATGTTTCCGATAAACGTGCTGACAGATGAAAATTTTATAGCAGACGTCTCTTAAAACGGATCTCCTTTTTAAGTTTAATGTATGGAGAAAATAGATCATGGACTGCCTGGGAAAAAGTTTGCAGTGAAAAAAGGAATAAAATAACAAAAGTGTAGCTCTTCCCCTTACTTAAACCACAGGCCAGTGCATGAGTCATTTTTGTTTTTGGAGGGGGGTCTTCATTACCCATTTGCAGAAGGGAAAAAATAGCCTAAAAAGGTTTGGTGAGAAATGTTTCCATATTGGATCCAGTCAGAATCCTCGTTTCAGCCAACAGTTTATGAAAGATAATTTTGCAACCGTGTCTAAATGGTACTCATGGATTTGTAGGATCAGGATGTAAGCAATGTCAAAGCAAGTGTGTAGAGGAGATCTAATGATTCTGTACCATTTCAAAGTGTGAATTGTCTCTGCAATATCTCTGTCTGTATGAGTTCATGGAGTTTCTACTTGTTTTAATTAAGCTCCAATAACTTTTGATTGTAGTAATGTAATCATTCTTCAGTCTAATGTACTTTTTTGTAAGATTGCTAGCACTGAAACACAGACTTATCTAGCACTATTAACACACTTAATAATTGTTCAAAGAAAGCAGAATTACAGTATAATGCAATATGTCCATCATTATCTAGAAGGAACCCTGTCATAAGACTTCTTCACATTAGTGTACACATGAATCTTTGTGCTTCTTCTCTGTATTATCAAGCTCATAGCAGTGTCCTATTTTGATAATACAGGTTTACTAAAAGCTTCATTTTTTTCAGCCATTATTATTTCAGCCACTATTTAATATTACATTACTAAACTGTAAGAACCAACTCTTTTCTGAGCAGGGGAGAGAAGAGGCAAGAATGTTCTTTTGAGGTTCTATCACTCTCTGGTCTGCTCTGCACCCCACACAGAACACTAAGAAGGTGTCAAACTCAGGTTGCTCATAATACTCTATCTTGAGTACAATAATTTTAACAACCAAGTAAATTCCGTGAAACTTGGTAAGTATATCATTATGCAGTTCATTAATTCATACCACTTTATTACCATAGCACCCAAAGCAATGACATTATAGAACTTAAGAAACAAATGTAAAAGTACAGATACACTAATAAAGCAGTTTTGTCTTCAACTGCTTGTCCATAAGCCATCACTTCCCATATTCCTCTTTATTTCACATATTTCTTTATGATAGTACATGGAGAGAAGATTGGCAAGCCCTCTGGGAAGGCCTTGTTACCCAGCTAAGATTTGGAATGCCATGTCTTGGCTTATTGTTCCACACTATACAAAAGGCCTAGGATTCTCTCTACCTCCTATATCCAAAACACTGTTTCCTTGGTGTTTTGATTTATTTTCCTTCTCCAAAACAATGCTATATTATATCATCTGGTCAAAAGAATCCAAATGATATTTTTATTCAAGGAAGTTCGTGGCAGCCTGTACTAGTTTTAAAATGTCTTTGGACTTCAAGAATAATTTATTTATAATTTATATTCTTAACATTACAATGTTGGTGAATTTTGTTGCATTAGCTGTATAAGATAATTCCCAGGTCATTTTGTGCATATCTGTTAGAAACCATGATTGATCAAATGTACAAATTAAATAACTGTGTTCCTTTAGGTTCTGATTTTGTTGGCCATGTATTTCAAGATACATATCAAATGAAAGCAATCTTCTAATGTAATCCTGTGTTTTTGCCTCTTCCTTTGGGTTCTCTGATGTCTACTAGGGTAGTTGGAATTAATGACACATTTTTTAATTCAGTCACCTAATGAAGGACATTCAAAGGAATGTTCACTCATAGAGAATCTCCAGTGTGGGTGGTTAGCAAAGCAAAAAACATCATCCCAATTTAGCCATCCTAGCTCCAGGCTATAGATTTAATGTCTCATCTTTCTTCTAATATACTTAGGAGACAGCAGAACCCAAAGTTAATTAAAACTATTTGGGATTCATTTCTCAGGGGTGTGTGTGTGTGTGTGTGTGTGTGTGTGTGTGTGTGTGTGTACATATTATATTCTACTTTAGCTAAGTTTCTTTACTTTGACTGCAATAATGAATGTGATTTTGTATTCATTTTTAAATGAATACTTTTGACTGTGAAAGCATTACATGACAGAAATAGCTTTACTATAGTCTTCCAAACCCTTCTCATTCTTTTATAGCCATCAAGGTGATGTCAGTCACCAAATTTCCTCTATACCAGTTGTTGCATTTTTTATTTAATGGCAACGCATATTTTAATGTTTCCCGCTTTTGGATTCATTGACACGACAAGATAGTTCTGACAAATCTAGTTTCTCCAGCTAAGAGCAGCCTTGCTAAGAGACAGATTCCCCCAAGCGTATATGCCTTCTAATAAATCCACTCCTTCTAATTTAATTTTCCCTCAAGAATTCATTTGCCTTCCATATTGTTTTAGAATGGATCCCTCAATCACCTGCCAGCATGTGTTCTTAGTATGGAATTTCTCAAGCGGGAAAAGTAGAATTTTAAATGGGAAAAATAAATCTTAATGACTACATTTAGCCTAAAAGTCTGCCTGGTATATTTTGAATACCTATGTAGATATGACATGGTTAGTACCAGGAGATGGAAAAAGACATAGTTCAGTTAACCTAGGTATCATGGCTCATCATACTAGATAGAGTATCAGCCAGAATATATTTAGTTTTTTAACAAAAGTCATGTTTCCCATCTCTTTTACATTGTACTTTGTACTCAAAAAGTATGTTTTCATGTATGGTTCTCATAGAATTTCTGATACAAGCATTCCACCCATTTTACAGATGATAACACTAAAGTTCAAGGTGTGTTTAAAATTTACACAGGTTTACATGATATTAGCATGTCTGAAAGCCATGTAATTAACCTGCCATTATACCATTCTCCATTACTGAAAAGCCCCAGGCAAAAGACAAAGTAAAACCAGTCAATGATGTTTGATTCTCCCTACAATATTTAGCTGGTAATTTTTTTCATGTAAGAACATTAATCCAGCAATATATGTATATATATAAAGAACAGGACTCATATTGCGTGGACATCCTACTCACAAGCTTCTCATGGGTCATGGAAAATTAAAATAATTTTCGGCTTGAATACAGATTCATTAGAACACTGCTAGAAATGTCAAAGAACCATATGTCTACATTTGCAAATTATCTTCCCAACCCAGTAGGAATTAGTCAAAACAGTCAGGACATGGCTCTCTGACTCTCATTCAGTTCTGTAATAGGCGTAAGACTTAGGTAATCTCCATAACTCTGACAAGTTAAAGGAGTTCAAATGACCAATAAAGTAGAATGCAAACCCATTTGAGAAATTTATAGCATTTTCACTCGCACATGATTAATAATGGCTTCAATTAGTTTCTTTATTAGTAGGAACCTGAAAACAGATGCTACTGCTTGCAATCATAAATATTTCATTTTCAAGATAAATGAGTATTTTTAGTTTCCCAGATTCATTAATAATACATTAACGGTCATTAAAAGTCTATACCTCCTCTATAAGTGATTCTTTCTCAATCAAAGGATATTCCATAAATATTAACAATGTGACTAAATTCCCAAAAGGTATAATATTATAAAATTAAAGTCAGTTAACATAAAGGAAGAATAGGAGTATAGAATATTATGTCAACGTTGTTTTAAATATAGAAAGGGCCATGCCTGCCAGAAAACCAGGTATGCAGATCTTCTCCTCCTTCTCTCTCTGTCCTTTCAGACCCAAGCCCCCAGTCATGTCTCTAGACAATGCAACAAAACACAAGCTGCAGCCTTCCCTCCCCCTGCACATATCTCCTGAGGATCCTACAGGCCATTCCTTCCTAATCTCTCTCCCCTAACTTGTTGCTTTGTCCCAGACCTCAATTCCAGAAAACAACTCCTGCTAACCCAAAGGTAGCTCTTCCCAGGTTCACAAATAGCTGAAGGCAGACACACATCTCTCCTACTGCTCCTGAGATCCAGATCCCCCAGTCTCATCCTCAATTCTGTAGCAGGAAACCTGCTATGGTTTCCCTTTCCTCTCTGACCCCATCCCCTGTGGATCACAAAAGCTTTCCCTTCTAACCTTCCTTCCCCAAACTAATCTTAGTATCCCAGCATTCAACAGCAGCAGGTATTCCCTGCAAACCCAACAGCTGAACAGGCAAGAAAAACAGAAAACATATAGCCATCACACTATCCAAAAATCCAGAGATGAATCAGAAGCCAAGGAACAAAATACCCACCCACCAAAGATAAATCCAGAAATCAGCACCTAGACTTATAATCATCCCAACTCCAGATGCCAATACGCCAGTTTAGAAACATAATGAACAACAGCTAGGGCAATATGTCACACTAGAGTCCAGTTAACCTGTCACAGCATGCCCTGAATATTCCAACATTGCTGAAGCCCAAGAAAAATATTTTAAAACAACCTTTGTGAATATGATAGGAGTCCTTAAAGAGGAAATGAATAAATCCCTTAAAGGAATCCAAGAAAACTCAAACAAATAGTGTAAGGAAATAAGTAAAACTGTTCAAGGCCTGAAATTGGAAATATAAGCAATAAAGAAAACCAAAACTATAGGAATTCTGGAAATGAAAAATTTAGGAATATGAAAAAAAAACTACAGCAGCAAGCTTCAGGAACAGAATACAAGAGATGAAAGAGACAATTTCAGGCATTGAAGATATGATAGAAGAAATTGATACTTCAGTCAAAGAAAATGTTAAATCTATAAATGCCTAACATAAAACACCCAGGAAATCTGGGAAACTATGAAAATACCAAGTGTAAGGATAATAAGTATAGAAGGAACAAGAAGAATCCCAGCTCAAAGGCTCAGAAAATATTTTCAACAAAATCATAGAAGAAATTTTTCCTAACCTAATGAAGGAGGTGCCTATAAAGATATAAGAAGCATACAGAACACCAAAGAGATTGGACCAGAAAGAAAGACCCCTCACCACATAATAATCAAAACACTAAACATACAGAAAAAATAAAGAATATTAAAAGCTACAAGGGAAAAAAGACCAAGTAACATATAAAGGCAGATCTATTGGAAGTACACTTGACTTCACAATGGAGACTCTAAAAGCTAGAAGGAGCTAGACAGACATGCTGCAGACTCTACAAGACCACAGATGCCAGCCCAGAATACTATACACATCAAAATTTTCAATGACCATAGGTGAAGAACATAAGATATGCTCTGATAAAGTCAGACTTAAACAATATCTGCCTACAAATCCAACCCCATACAAGGTGCTAGAAGGAAACTTCAACCCAAGGATGCTAACTATACTCATGAAAACACAGGAAATAAATAATCTCGCACCAGCAAAACCAAAAGAAGAGAAGTGCACACACACCACCACCAGCAGCAGCAGCACTACCACCATCACCACCACCACCAGCACCACCATTATCACCACCACCACCAAACAACAAGAGCAACAACAACAAAATATCTGGAATTAACAATCATTGATCATTGATATCTCTCAACATCAATGGTCTCAATTCACCAGTAAAATAATGGATACTAATAGGATGAATGTGAAAATAGGATTTGTCCTTTTGCTGCATCCAAGAAACACACCTAAACATCAAGAATTGGTATTAGCCAGGCTGTGGTGGCACA
>CABHPH010161425.1:0-47586 GCA_902168325.1 Peromyscus nudipes | reverse complement strand
CACATACACACACACACGCAGATGCACACAGATACACACCCTCATAAATCACACACACACACACACACACAGATGCACACACCCTCATAAATCACACACACACACACACACACACACACACACAGATGCGCACAGATACACACACCTCATAATGCACACACACACATACACACACACAGACACTCATTTCAGAAATAAAACAATTTGTTTAGCATATCTTTTTTTCTGAGCCCACGCCATCCATCCATGCCGTATTTTATGTGAGTTCATGCATTTTTAAAAAACCTGTCTTTTGAAAAGATGTTATAAGGTATGTGAAAAAGACCCTAGCAGATGTAGAAATACTTTGTGGCACCTTACTGGATCCTCATGTCATGTTCTTTCTTACTAAGCTGTAGTTGCTGCTAATAATGCTACGTAGTAAAGAAAAGCACTCTGTGGGCCAGGAAAGATGATAAGAAGCCAAAGAGGAAAAGACTAAAAGGAGAAAAGGAAGACTAGCTGTCTTAAATTGTTAGCCCAGCCCCACAATAATCCAAAATCCACATTAACATAACAAATATTTTGATACAATATTCTTGATTTTTGCTTCACAGCTACATTTGAAATTGCTGAGGACTATCCACTCTTTCAATCCATCTATAAAGCAACTGTTACAGATGAGGACATTGCACATGGTGACAGGCTGACAGTAGGTGGCCATTATTGTGGGAGATGCATATATTTCTGAACCTGGTACACAGGGCAAAGTGTCTGAGGCTGTTTAGATGAATAGACAATGTAATTTAATAAATGAATAAAGTTAATTATTCAGTGCAATATTTGTGTTAAAGTTGAAAAAACATTTTAGAAGATTATTTTTAATGTGATTATACAATAAAATGTGCATATATGTGTACACATACTACTGTAAACCAGTCTATACATATGTGTGTGTGTGTGTGTGTGTGTGTGTGCGCGCGCGCGCGCGCGCGTGTGTCTGTGTCTGTCTCTGTGATTTTGATGCTTTGCCTTCCTGACTCATAAGTATCTAACCTATAGAGATTAGTTTTCTAATAATTGATTCATGGTTAGACAGTTTCTCATAGACTTGGCAAGGAAGAAAACCTTCTAAAGTTCTATCCAGGAAGTGTGCTGGCATTTAAACTCTGAGAGTCAGCATGCTATCCTGACAGCTGTTCCTTTTGAACACATACTGGCATCCCTTACTACTAATTCAGTGCCTCTCACTGTGAGCTAATGGAGCAGCAATGGCTGCTGGGCTGTCAGCTGACTGGGCTGCTCTGGCTTTATCCCAGACCAATGTGGTGATGTTGGGACAGTCATATAATCTCTCCTGCCCTTGCTTTCCACAATTAGAAGATATTTTTTTCTTTCCCTACCACTCATTGATATTGTTGTCAAAGTAGTAAAATTCCTTATAGAATAGTCAAAATTATATTGTTGTAGACAAGCCAACATGAAATTGTTAAGAAATCTGAGATATTTCCCCATTAGATAATGTCTTTTCAGTAGATTAAAGAAAACTAAACTATGGTACAGCTGAAAATAGTATTGTCAGTCTGCCATTTGTAGGAACAGGAACCAGTGGGTGATAGTTTCAAAATATTGTGTTTTGAGAATTAGTTATATTATATATAGTTATATTATATATATATAGTTATATTATATATATATAGATTCATATCAGTTTAAAAAACAAGTTCATAACGGTAACTGGAGCTTTCCCTAGTAAATTATTAACTTCTTTCACTTTATTGCCAGATCCTTTTGAGAACAGATTTATCTAATTTAACCTCTCCTCAAATTACTGGAGAACTTTCAGTAAAGTTTTAAAACCTGCATATCCAGCTGTATTAATATTTGAAATTTTAAAATGTGTGTGTAAATCTTGATTTCTTTTTGGAATTTAAAAAGTGGCAATAAATTTATTCTGTATGTATATCCTTTTACATAAAAAATCATTTGTAGAATCAGAATTAGGCATTTTCAAATTCTTGGAAGAAAATATGGTTGTATAACTCCATTAAAGATTAGCAAAGGGAGTGTATAATATTGTAAGCAAGTGAGTTGATTTTCTTCTACTGCAAATGACAATATCCCAGTGATTTTATAGCATCTAGCCCGTAAGAGTGATTATGGAAAAATAAGGCGCTTTCTGTATGCTTGTCCCATTATTGTACATTAATAACTTTTCTGTACCTTTTGATTCATTTTGGAGTGAATATACACTTTATTTCCCAGTACAGCATCGAGACAGAGTTATCTGGACCAAAGAGGGGAGCACACACTTTTGGAGTAGATCCTGTAAATGGTGTTGTTAGCTTAAGAGGTGAAGATGCCTTGGACTTTGATGCTGGATATCATGTAATTTAATTTTATTTATTTCTCTAGGAAGAATGGAAGAGAATTTTAAAAAAGTTTTGAACTCCTCATGAAAAATTAGAGACATTGTGACATTACAGAAAGGGTAATATTTTGCAAGATTCATTTGCAAGGATTTGTGTAATTAACCAAATGTCTAGACCAAATCCTTACAATTAACAAAGTGTAGGGATTGGGCTTTATCTACATAAAAGATTCTAAAGACATGTAAGACAAAATGACCACAGATATCTCAGGTAAATGACCATTGGAATAACTGAGTGTGAAGGGTAGACAATTGTAAGTTATTACTGTTAGTACTACCATTGCAAAACTGCTCTTGTTCTAGAGATGACTTCATATGTGTTAACTCATGATGCAGTTGAAAAAAGACTGAGTAAGAAAATGCAAGACTCTAGAACAGTGGTTCTCAACCTTCCTAATGCTGTGACCATTTAATACAATTCCTCGTGTTGTGGGGACCCCCAACCATAAAATTGTTTCCTTGCTACTTCATAGCTGTAATTTTGCTACAGTTATGAATCATAATATAAATATCTGATATGCACCAGCAGGAATCAAGACCCACAGGTTGAGAATACCTGCTCTAGAGCAAAAATAAAGAAGTTGCTGATGACATTTAGGAAGCAGATTTAGTAGTTGGAGATGACTTCCACTTTATAATCTGAAGAAAAAAATAAAAGGATGAGGAATGCAAATGAATCTCACTTCAACTTCAGTTTGGAAACATTGAGTGTTGCAGAATAATAGAGTAGGCAATGACAGATTTTATGAGTACTGTATGAGATTAAAGTTAGATGGGAAAGAGGTGGAAGTTAGGTATATTTCTATGTGCATGTAACCAATTCAGACCTAACATTCTGGTGCTCCCCTGCCTCTCTTGTCTTTACTGATACACTCAACCCAACATACACAGACTTCTACAATTCTTTCTTCTTTATCCCCACTATACACTTCATCAGCTGATTTATGAGATTACACATATAGTCACCCACACAAATCACTGTCTTTTATTCAGCATGGAAGCTCGTACAGTGTAGGCATTTACGAATGTTTGTTCAAAGTTTCTTAAAGACCTTTTACTCTGCGTGTAGTGCTTGGTCTGTGTTCTGAAAGTGACACTTGATGATAGGAATGCATGATATCTAAGGGGTGAGAGGAGGGACAGGCTGACTAGGAGCATACTCAAGTCTGATGATATCCTCAGCCTTTTAGAAACTGTACATTGTTCTTATCCTGAAGAATGGCTTGAAGTCCTGTGTCTCAGGATCAGCCCCAAACAGTTAAGACCTTCAGTTCATTATATTTTGTGTTTATGGTCAAATATAGTATTCATTCATGCATTTGTTTCAATTGCCTCTATATTTAGGCCAGCAGCCAAACTACAAAGACCTCTGAGTGAAACTTTATGGGATATAAAATGAAGCTTTTTGAAATTTATTGTGAGTGTAGTTAAGGAAGTAATTATGCTTATTCTGAATAATAATTCAGAATAGTATTTTTCTTCCTATACACACATTTGTATTGTATACATAGCATGAAATGTATAAACTACATAGGTACACCAGTTATCAAATGATATATTGTAATTTTTCAAAACCTCTCTTCCAGACTTTCCAGCTTTCAGTGAGAGCAACAGATTCTGCGGGTTTGTTCTGTCAAGGGACAATAATTATCAATATTCGAAACATAAATGATGAGATGCCTCAATTTGAGTAAGCACATTCATTTCAAAGTGTTAGCAGAGGGGAATGGTTAAAGAAAACCTTTTATATATTTTACAAATGACAATAAATAGTCTGTGATAATGGAGAAATTGATACCATGTTCTGTCAAAAACATATCAGCACATACCCACAACTGATGCATGCATGAATACAAAGAGCAATGTGTATGAGAAAATACTCAAAACACGTGTGAAATTGATCAACCTGCAATGCAATGGAAAGGTTTGGTTGTGTTTTTGTTTTCATTCTCAAGATTTTCTAAGCTAGTATGCTAATTTTTAATAATTACACCAACCTTAAAAAGTTTAAAATATTTAAGTATTTTATTTTTATATTCCCAAGTACAGTGTAACAGGAAATATTTGCAGATTGTGAATACATATCTTTCAAAGTTCAAAATGTAGTAATTAAATAGTCTACTATAATAGGAAAGTAACCATATAGTTCTTAGATTAGTAAAGAGAAAAGAGTAATAGTGTTATGGTCACTTTCCTTTTGTTACTAAGTTGTGTCTCAGCAAATAGATAAATATAGGGAAGAATTTATTGAGTTCCTGAATTCACCTGGCTACAGTATCTGAGAAACTGAAGCAAATTTAGAGGCTCAGTAATCTCTTATTTTTTTAAAATAATCATTCTTCAGGTCTACCTGTATTTAGTAGAAGTACCATCATTATTTAAGAGTAACGTTCTGCTGTTTTCCCCATTTAATAAACATAAATTTATTACCCATTTAACAGAATTTATTACTAAGCACATATGAGCCATGACCAAATTATTATATAGTTTGTAAATATTTTTTTCATATCTGAAGAGACACAGAATACTAAGGAATAGGGAAACAGAAAAGGAAGGGACTTAAAGTGTTCCAGAATATAATTACTATAGGGACATTATGTTTATTATATTGGATGTGAAAGAGGAGTCAAGTGAGATGTAATCAGAATGTTGCTTGGAGGTACAGCATCATACACTCAACTCTCTTGTCCTTGGACCTCACATGGCACACAAGATATCAGTTAGATATGATTCCTTAAAAATGCCAGATAGAGACTTACATTTCAGAAATGTTCTGGAGATGATCAGAGCCATTGTGTGAGATTAATGTTACAGAAATTGACTTAATACCTTGCTCTAAGTTATAGCTTTGCCCAGCCCCTCATCTTAGAGATTATAAGATAAATGGATGCATTCAGTACCTTATGTTCCTTTGTCAACTGTTCCATGCATTGGCTATCTGGAACAATGGAGATGTATTATTCCATTCTGTTTTTCATTTTCCATCTCTCATATTCCATGGCATTCTTGACAATCTGGCCTACTAGCAGAAATTATATAAAAAGAAAATCATATTAAAAAATCTGTCTGTGTAACTTTGCTCCATAAACAAATTTTCTCAAAATTTGAATACATTAGGAGCTCTTAAATTCTTGGGGTTTTTTGTTTTTTTTTTTGGTTGTTTGATTTTTTTTCTTTTTTTTTTTTCTTTTTTTTGGTTTTTTGAGACAGGGTTTCTCTGTGTAGCTTTGCGCCTTTCCTGGAACTCGCTTTGTAGACTAGGCTGGCCTCAAACTCACAGAGATCCACCTGCCTCTGCCTCCCGAGTGCTGGTATTAAAGGCTGTGCCACCACCGCCTGTCTTGGAGCTCTTAAATTCTTGACAAAAGGTAATGGTTTCATAAATCCAGAAGTTTCTTCAGTTATAATTCAGTAATTACATTGTAAGAGTTGTTCCCAAAATTTTTCTTTACAATTTTATTCCTAGGCCATTTCCTATGGATTCAATTAATGTGACTGAAAAGAAACCCATTGGAGATTTTGTAGCAAGAGTCAAAGCAACAGACCGTGATCAAGACAGCAGCATCATGTATTCCTTTAAAACCCACCAGGAAATGTTTGCTTTAGATCCTTGTAAGTTTTAGATAAATGCTTTTAGACTACTTTAGCTAAACATACACTTACCTCTATACTCTCTTTAGAGCTTGAGCTGGTAAAATTACTCTTCTAAAATTAAACACTGAGTAGGAAACAGCAGAAACATGTGACATTATACTTATGACTTCCCTACTTGTTAAAAGAGAGCTTCATGAAATAGAGAGTTATCTAAAACTTTGCCTCTAATATGAGCATTATCTTTCAGAGATAATTAGCATGAATGTGTCTGTGGAACACATAGCTATCTCTTTCGTCATATTTGTAAAAATTGAGACTTTAACCAGGTAATTTAATGTTAAATATTTGATTAGGGACAGATTTTTGTCTAAGTAGACAGCATAGTTGCTCTGAAATACTGTTCTTGTGGGGTTTTGTTAGACCTGGTATCATCAAATATAACTGAACAACAAACCAGAAGCACCAAGAACATGTTGCGGAAGTTGACTGTGTAGTTTCAGATAGGCTGCAGTCATTATCTAATTCTAGAACTTGAGTCAGGGAAGGAAGGTGGACATAAAGTGGGGAAATTTAAGATAGATTAGAACACAAAAGGATGAGGATTCCATCAGCATGACTTGGCCTGTCAGAGTTCTTCTTGCCTCTGACTTTGATGGTGTTAGTGTCCTACAGAAGCTTGGTCCTTCCATCTCAGATTTAGTACGCACACCTATTCTAGAAGTCAGAGAAGCTGAAGGATCTCCCAAATATGTCCAATTGGAGGCTGAGTATAGCTATGAATATGGCAACACAAAATTATAAACCTACTTAAAACATTATGGGACTGTGTGTGTGTGTGTGTGTGTGTGTGTGTGTATGTGTGTGTATGTGTTTCAATTTTATATAGCTCAACTGCATGATTTTTGAGCATGAACTTTATAGAATACAGTGTGTTGCAACAATGTGCAAAGATTGGAAAGGCTGAGGGGAAGATAAGGTAGTTACAGATTCAGTTGTAGCCAGTTCATTTCAGCAGCAATGCAGTAGATCAGCCAAAATTTTTATAAGAAGCTAAACTACCACAAAATCAGCTAAAAGCCTACTGCTACCATTCCAGTCTCCAAGCTGACTAAGTATCTCCCTGTGGGCCACCAAAATGAGAAGCCCATGAGTATAGACAGATCAAGTTGGCACATTACAAAACCATAGTACTGATCAGCTTTTATTTGAGAAGATTTATTTGCATCCACAGTTTTCAATTTGTTCACAAGTCTTCAAGTTCAGATATCAGTGGAAGAATGTAAAGAGACGTTAGTAGAGTCCTAAAGCTTGTGAAAGTGCTGAGGATGTTCAGGATAAGGTCAGAGTGGATTATTCTAGAGCCAAAAGAAGGAAGTCTCAGAGGAAAGCAGGTGGTGGCACCAGGGATGAAGAGTTACCTCATTTCAGCAAACTCCCCTTAGTTTGATCTCCTTCCGTCTTTATGTGTAACAAGATGGCTGAAGCTTAGTGTCAGAAGCAATAAGTGATAGGGATGAGTTATATTATTATAATCAATATCAAATGTGACCCCTAAAATTTAGCAGTTTAGAGTAGGAATGATATTTACTGTGTTTGGTAAACAAATATATGATAATTTAGATATTTAGAGGAAATATGATGAAATAATTTTAATATATAATTACTTAAATTAAACATGTAGTAATAAAAAGGCTGTTGTATAATATTTAAACTATGTAAAGACATGTTACACTTGTTTATGCTGAGGAATATTAATTTAACAGTCTAAAGGTGTATTACTTTTGTTTATGCTGCATTTGTTTAATTATGTAAGGATGTGCAGCATTTCATTCACCTTGCCTGCCTAAGACACCTGATTGGTATAATAAAAAGCTGAACAGCCAATAGATAGGCAGAGAAAGGCATAGGCAGGGCTGACAGGCAGAGAGAATAACTAAGAATAACTAATCTAGGCTCAAGAAGAATAAGAGAAGATGGAGAAGAGAACATTAGAAAAAGAGAGGGACACACCCCAGGCAGGAAACTAGGCAGCCATCAGATAGCCAGACACAAGAAACAGTGTAAATAAGATATACAGAAGAAAAGAAAGGTGCAAAGCCCAGAGGCAAAAGGTAGATAAAGAGGAACAGGTTAATTTAAGTTAAAAGAGCTAGCCCAAAATGAGCCTCAGCTAGGCTGAGAATTCATAACTACTAAGAAGTCTTTGTGTCATGATTTGGGAGTTTGTTGGTGGCCCTAAAAGAAAAAGCCTGGTATGAAAAGCTTTAAATATATGCAATGGATATATACTTGGTAAAAATCACCTTTCTTAAAAATGAAAATTGTGCCGGGCGGTGGTGGCGCACGCCTTTAATCCCAGCACTCGGGAGGCAGAGCCAGGCGGATCTCTGTGAGTTCGAGGCCAGCCTGGGCTACCAAGTGAGTTCCAGGAAAGGCGCAAAGCTACACAGAGAAACCCTGTCTCGAAAAATCAAAAAAAAAAAAAATGAAAATTGTATCTTTATGAAAGTTTAAAAATCACCAGTATAAACTAACAGGAATAAATATTTGAGTTTAATAAATTTTATTTATTTTATTTCCTTCCTTAGTCACAGGTATAATCACTGTTCTTCAGTCTTTGAATCTTGACAACCCAAGTAATTCCAGAATCTACTTGTTAGAAATTGAGGCCAGGGATGATGGCAATAACACCAACTCGTATATGTTCACAGTTTTTGTGGAGAATGTTGATGATCCTATCTCCTGTGATCCAAATTTTTCAACGGGTGCAGGTATATGACGAGTCAATTCATTTAGAAGATTCAGGAAACACTGTGCTATAAGAAGTATTACAGCAACATAGCTGAGTTTACTTGTTGATTTGACCTAGCGTGAAGGGTGCTAAGGATTGAATGTGACCTGATGTATGCAGTGGCATGCTCCATCATTGAGCTAGAGTTGTAGTTCTCAGGTTTTTTGAAACAAAGGCTCACTTCATAACTCAGGCTGGACTTGAATTTGTGTCATTCTCCCTCTGTGTGTTACCAAGTCATTCTCCCTCTGTGTGTTACCAAGTCATTCTCTCTCTGTGTGTTACCAAGTCATTCTCCCACTGTGTGTTACCAAGTCACTCTCCCTCTGTGTGTTACCAAGTCATGGTCCCACTGTGTGCTAATGTGTCATTCTCCTTCCCACTGTGTGCTGCTGAGTCATTCTCCTCCCCACTATGTGCTGCTGAGTCATTCTCCTTCCCATTGTGTGCTGCTGAGTCATTCTCCTCCCCACTATGTGCTGCTGAGTCATTCTCCTTCCCATTGTGTGCTGCTGAGTCATTCTCTTTCCCATTGTGTGCTGCTGAGTCATTCTCCTCCCCACTATGTGCTGCTGAGTCATTCTCCTTCCCATTGTGTGCTGCTGAGTCATTCTCCTTCCCACTGTGTGCTGCTGAGTCATTCTCATTCTCCCTCTGTGTGCTAATGTGTCACTCTCTCACTGTGTGCTACTAAGATCGAAAAACTTTATTAACAGTAATCATTGAGAAAAAAGAGGCTATGAACTTGAAAGTAAGCAAGGACAGGCCTAGGGGAGGGTTTGAAAAGAGGAAAGGGACTATTTTGTAAAAAGAAATTAAAAAGCGGGAAAAAATGTAGAGTTAGGCTAAAAAGTAAAAAAATAAAAATAAAACAGTATCTGTGTAGTTTGAATTCCAATTGTGGTTATTAGTTTTAATGGTACACAGAGGAGAATAGTAATGGAAATAGTATTCTAAATGAATCCGTAACATAATGGGTTAATATGTCCCTCACAAGTTGTCAAATGCATAAATATCTAAACAATAAGATATGATTTATTTGTCTGGGGTTATAGTGCTAACAGTGAGTTTTGCAAGAATGAGGACCTGTGTTAAAGCCCCCAGCACCCATGGGAAGAAAAGAACAAAATAAACAAACAAAAAACCAGCTGGTGTTTGTATTTGTAATGTTATTGCTGGTGAGTCAGAGATAGGTGGATCTCTGGAGTAGCTTGGCCTGTCAGCCTAGGCAATAGGCACACTCAAACTCAGACAAAGAGTGAATGATACCTAAGGAATACTGAGGGCAGGAGAGACAGTTTTTCCCGAGGAGAAAGCACACAAATTGGTTCCCCCGTATTATGTGGTCATTACTGAAAACATATGTGTACAAGTAACATTACACAGACTGAAGATTGTATTTATGTATTTAGGAGCACACACACACACACACACACACACACACACACACAAACAATCAATAAAAAAGAGGCCATAAAACTGATAGAGAGCAAGGGGGTAGAGATATATGGTAGTAGTTGGTAGGAGGAAAAAAAAGAAGGAAAATGATGTTATTAGAGTACAATCTCAATTTTTAAAAAATATAGTTAAAACACAAAGCAAATCTTAGATGGATCCTGGTGTAGACTGGCTTTCTAGTTTAGTGTTCATGAAGATATTATCTTTTGGATGACTATGAAACAATTTGATGTTCTTGGTAATTTCATTTTAGTGTTTCCACATTATAGTAAATTCTTAAAAGATGCACATGAATCTCAAGGTCATTATGACCTGATTTCCACCATAGACTTGGCTGAACTGCTAAGGCACGCTTAAGATCTGGAAGACTTTGTCCCATTAGCTCACTGGTATCCTTGCAACTGAGGCAAAGCATGAAGAACTCACTTTGAATTAAATAAAGGGTAAAATTCTGTGAATTTACCCAAAAAGACATTAATACAATTTTCATGCTGCAGATTTGACATACTGTATAATCAATTCACTTACTGCTTCTAGTTTTGTAGAGGTGACAGTTCCCCAGAGTGAATCACTAAATCAGAACATCTGTTCACATACATCCAGCATAGAGCAAAGGTTCAAAATGAGCTAGTCCTAGTTTATCCAAAAGTTGTTCTATTAAAATCCCTAGAAATATCAAAAAAAACATGAGGATTCTGTGGGACTACCAAAATAGATTATAAACAATAGCCACAGAACCAGAGAGTTTGCTCAGTGGTTAAGAGCACCTGCAGCTGTTGCATTTGGTTTCTAGAACCCATATGGTGGCTCAAAACCACCTTCAACTTCCGTTTCAGAGCATCTGACCCTCTTTCTGGCATTCTCAGGTCCAGGCATACATGTGACACATACACCTATATTCAGGTACTTCCATATAAACATGAAATAAAAACAAACTTGGTGTTAAACTGATGTGCACAGTAAGCAAATTCTCAAGTAGAGGATTCTATAAAATAGTTGAATGTATTAAGGCCTTGCACATAAGTAGCCCTTAGCAACATAGACTAATTCATTTAATTCTGACTGATCAACTGGATGGCAGCAATTATATCTTCTCACTTGTTTCTGCATTCTTTTCTCCCTGTGTGTTTCCTTTTTGTTCCTTCTGTTCATGTTTATGCATATGGTGTGACTATGTGTATGCATGCATGCATGTATGTATCACACTTTTAAATATGGATCAATTTTTCATCATATGAAGAAACTACCAATGGTTTACATACTCATGTGTGCATCTTTCTTGTTTTATTTTGAGATGAGACCCAATCACACTTGATTATATCAGAAACAAGATAAAGAGCAGTGAAGACAGCAGCATTTGTTGAGATGTGTGAGACATGTACATATTAAACTTAATTATCAGAACCACACTAAGGTTGAAAATGTACTTTATCTCTGTTGTGCACATAAAAAATGCAGCATAAATTAAAACACATTTTTCTTTACTTCACTGTTTGCAACTATTTTTATGCTTTACTGGGAAAAAAAACTTCGATATTCTAGCATATGTGAGTAGAAGTGGAAGTATTCTTGTAAACATTAATGTTTCAGACACTGAGCAGTTATATCTCATTCCTCACATCAACCAAATATTTAAATTTAAAAACAAAAACCTGAATTATGTTGACTCTTTTAAATATCAAAATTTAAAAGCAGTTATCTGGGCTGGGTGTTCTCATGTTAGATTCCAGGTACTCATGAAGTTGAGGTAGGAGGATTGCCTCAACTCATGTAGTGGAGACCAGACTAGAAAGCTTAGTGAGGCTTCGTGTCCTTCTATGTAAAATGTGGTGGGGAAGGTGGCTCAGTGCTTAAGTGCTGGGTCTTGCAAGAATGAAGACCTGAGTTTATTTCTCTAGCATATAAAAGTTGGGTGTAACAATGCCCATCAATAAACCCATTACTGGTAAGATGAAATTAAATCTCAGCAGCTCACAGGCCACAGAGTACAGCTCAAAGTGAGAGCTCCAGTTAAGTGAGGATAGTTGTCTCAAAAAATAAGGAAAAACTGTGACTGAATAACACACAAACCTCAATCTCCTGCTTTCACATGTGTCTGCGTGGGCAATTGTACCAGTAAACACGCATACGCCCCTACCCCCAAGACGTAAATAAGGTTGAAGAAAAAGATCAATATTGATGTTCATATGAATAAACATTTGTAGTGTTTTCTAGAGAAAGTACCCTTAAGGAATTACTTAATATAGACTTTTTATACAGCCTGATGACTTACATTAGTCACATGAAGCAAGGCAGGACAGACGCATGTGCCATTTAATTATTGTTGATTACTTGTGTGATTGTGTAGGTGTTTCGGTGTCTGTTGACGAAAATATCCCCCCCTCTGCTTTTATATATGCAATTCTTTCAAGAGATCCAGATCTGGGACAAGAAGTTGAAGTAAGTTTTTAATTGCCATTTATGTTTTTCCCAAAAAATAAAAAACAATGCATTGCTTAACTTTCAATGAGCAAGAATTGTTTCCTTAGGCTTGAATTAAACTGGGCTTTGTATCTTATGATGCTTACTGAAGTGAGAGAGTGACTTTAAGCTTTTGGATAGAGTAGCAAAATGAAAATGATAAGACAGAAGATGGAAGCCATAGAACTAAAAGGAGCTGGAAAGACTAAGAGAAGGGTCTACTATTATCACCATTGATGATGCTGATTCACTCTAGACTGTTCTCTTCTGGTTCTTTCCTTTCATTTATATTTTCTTTATTAGACTCAGAATTTCATAAATGCTATTTTAGATCTTCATACTGTTTTGGTTTCAGCAATAATTTGCAAATAAGAATTAATGAATAATAGATGATGAAATAGTTACAACTTAGTGGGGGAAGAAAGAAATTTATCATTGTATTTTCTCAAAAATTTTATAGTGTAATATAACCCATAACATAATTATGTTTCTAAAAAGCAAATTCAATTTCTTGATAGTGTAATAAATCATATTAATAGATTGGAATATTCTTCCCTAATTTTATTGGTTTAGTCAATGTCTTGATAGAATGGGCAAGAGTTTTCTATGTGCTTATGCTGTTAACAACTGACTAATAAACTTGGGCATGTGACTAAAGCTAAAGCTTGAGAGGGTAGCTCTTAGGAGACTTTATGAAGTTTTTTTATTCTGATTTGATTATGAAGCATCGGTTAGTATACTCAGAGTTACTCATTTTTTCTTTATCAAGTTTTTAGACTAAGAAAACCACACAGGAAAATATAATTCCTTCTTGTTGGCCTCACAAGTCCCATTTGTGAGAGTGTATTGTGTTGGTGGAGGAAAGAATGTAAGAACATAGTCTTGTGTGCTTGAAGCTGTGGGATATCCATTTATGTATGTATGAATATATGTGTGTATATATAAACATGTATTATTTGCTGTAAATGAAGTTATTGTAATATTTGTGTTATGAGTCATTAAAATGAGAAAAAACAAAGATTTTGAACATAATTATTTTTAGCAAACCCCAAATCATCATAATAATAGAATAAATAAAGAATTTTTACCCATAAAAATGTTTAGTGGGTTCTAATCTAAAACAAGCCAACTTTGCTTGTTCAGAAACAGCCAAGGACAGTACCTCCACGTGTCCATCAACAAAGTAACTCAATGGGTCCATCAACATGGCTGTCTTGTCTCTTTTGATGCATTAATCATTGCACCTCCCAGGTTTTATTGTTTTTTTGAACCAAAATCAGGATGTAAATTTTTTGTCTTTGTATAGTTTAGTCTCTTAATAAAATTTTTTGCATCCTATAATATTTTTCCAAAGTCTGGGCCCCATTACCCTGTTGTAAGTGTTATAATAACAGTGGAGAATACTATGTCCTTACTCATGAAAACAACTTATTTGTTTAAAGTATTATTTCATTTTTTTTCGTGCCTAAAGTCAATACTGGGATGAGACCAAATGCTGTTTTGTGTACCTCTTCAGATACACTTATTCAGTGTACAAAAGGGAATGAAGTTTTATATTGAAAAAAGCTGTGAATGTAACACTATAAAGTAAACTAATTGTGAAGCCAATGACAGCTACTTACCAAAAATGCCCTAGTTCTGAAGTACAAATCAAAATATGGAAAAAGTACAGCTGAAAACGTGAAGGAATGTTTGCATTGTTTTTGAAGTCTGGATACAAAAGCAAGTTCAGATTTTATTTATAGGCACCGTCTTCACAAAATGAAGCTGAGTGTAGTTTTTGCCAAATAATAGCATCAAAAAATGTCAGTTCAAAATTCATGCTCTTACAATAATATGTCAGCCATGTTTGTGGTTTTTGTTCCTAGTTTTTAATATTAAATTCTTCAACCAACACCACTGCTTACTTTGCTTTGGATTCACATAGTGGTGTCATTTCTAAAACCTTGGAACCTCTTTTGGATTATGAAACAGATCCTAAGGTGAGAGCAACCAGCATTTTAAAATAACAAATGCCTTTATTTACCCTTTAATCAAAATGTTTGAAATTTACTTAAAATGAAACAAAGCATAAGAAGCCATCCAATTCATCTACCTCAATAGAAATTCATTTAAAAACATATTGAGAAGCACATTTGATGCATTTTATGGGGTCTTGGGCTGAGGCGTGGTCATCTAGGGGTACCATCTAGTGCACTCTGTAGGATGGACAAAGACAGAAGACCAATGGACAGGAAGTGAAAGTGACAGAAGAATGGGAAAGCTGTGGACACCAGGAAAGTGAAGGGGACAGGTGCAGCTAGAGGGTCTTAAGGGTGGTACAGAAAAACAACAGCCATAGAGAGAAAGGAGAAGGAAAGACAAACTTCATTAGGGCAGACAAGCCACTCTCGTCAGGATCGGAGGGTACCCAGAGCTGATAGTCTGCCAGAGGCTGTGGGTCTGACTGCTGTAGGATCCCTGGGCCTTCCCCTTTCAGGACTCTCTTCCCTTCACCATTCCTGGTCCTGCCCAGGAATATCCTGTCTGTGGAACACACAACTTTCTCTAATCCTCATTTATATTAATATTTTAATTCTATATGCATTAATTTTTAATTAAATTGAGAATAATTGACATGTATAAGCTTTTCCCATTTATTTATTTTCCTTTTAAAAAATTTAAAATAGATTCTTATACAGTACATCCTGACCAGTTAGTTTCCTTTCCCTCCGGTCCTCTCAGCTCCCCTACACCTCCCCTCTCCCTCCCTTTCCCTTCAGAAAAGAGCAGGCCTTCAATAGACAACAACCACACATGACCAAACAAGATACAATAAGACAAAAACCGTCACACCAAGGCAACCCAATAGGAGGAAGGCCCCAAGAGCAGGCAAATGAGTCACAGACAACCCCACTCCCATTGTTAGAAATCCCACAAAAATACCAAGCTAATAGCTGTAATATTCATAGATAGCCTGGTGCAAACCCATGCAGACCCTGTGCTTGCCTTTTCTGTCTCTGTGAGCCCTGCTTCATTGGCCACTTAGTACTGGATAATCGGTTAGGGGGCTCCTCCCTGAAGATAGACTACTTTTCCAGCCCTCAACATTCCTTGGTTGCCTGCAGTACTTTGTCTATGGCAGTGGTTCTCGACCTGTGGGGTGGCGATCTTTTTGGCAACCTCTGTCTTCAAAAATATTTACATTACGATTCAAAACAGTAGTGAAATTGCAGTTATGAAGTAGAAATGAGAATAATTATATGTTTGGGGGTCAACACAACATGGGGAACTGTATTAAAGGGCCACAACATTAGGAATGGCGAGAACCACTGATCTATGAAGAGGGCCCTGGGAGATTTTCCCTTTCATGTTAGCATGTGTACTGGTGGCATCATTTTTCAGGTCTTGTTTAGGCAGCCATATTGCAGAGGTATTATGGGTGAAATTTCTTAGCCTTTTGGTTAAGATCAAGTATAATATCTGTTCTGATCAGTTTGCCAAGATTTTTAACTGGAATTTGATTTGACATAGATTTTTTCCCTCCATCTGTTCAGATAATCATATGGCTTTCTTTTTCCTTAATTTATTAATAGTCTGTGTTACTTAATACATTTTCCTGTTATTATGCCATCTTTGTTTTCCAATTGATAACCAACCCTATATGAGACAATTTGCAATATAGCTTGCCAAATTAAATTTACTAATATTTTAATTTATTTCCATATTTTAATCCTAATTATTTTTTATTATGGTTGGCTAGCCAAACTTCATGGTGATTTCTATATTCATTTGTCTATTTCTTAAAATAATCTTTAAGGAGTTAATCTTTAGGAGGGATAGTCATTTACAAAATCTATGTGGGCAATGTTGATGAGTCATGCCTTGAAAGGAACATTTGGCAGCTTCTCAGACCAAATGTTTGATGTAACCATGATTTCTTCCCTGCCTTTAGCCCCTTCCCTCCTGTCCCTCTCCATTATTTTACTGTTTCCATATGTAATCTAACAATCCAACTACCACTTGATAAAATTTCATCTTTCTTTGTTTTGTATGACCATCTTTCTCATTAGGATATGATGTTTATCATAGTAAATGCTTTCTTACTATGCAAAATATAAAGAAACAATAGGTTTCTTTATCACAAAAACACCTTATTTTATTTTAAATTTATTTTTTATTTTGAGAATTTTGTATGTGAATATGTATATATATCATTTCTCTATCCCTACACCTCTCTCCTCTAGCTTCTCCCATGTCCTAGTTACCTGCTCACTCTCAAATCCATGAATCCTTCTTCTGTAATCACACACACACACAGAGACTCACACGTGCACACACACACACACACACACACACACAGGCATGCATGCATACACACTCACGCATGCTCACAAAAACATGTACATCATTACTGTAGCTCACAGGCTTCACAACTGGGGAGAGTGGTGATTACTTTTCCCCTCAGAGCATCTTGTAACACTATGAAAACAGTCAGTAAGGGTAACAGTTCCATATCAGTGCCTGCTTGATATACCCAGGTTTTATAACTCAAGTATGTGATGTCGTAAGCAATAGGGTTCTAGTATCAAATTCTGTCAGGTAAACAATTGAAATGACAATATTCCATAATATTTGAAAACCTATGGGACCTTACTTGACTCAGAAAGGGGTAACCCATTCCTGATACTGAGTTTTTTTTATTTTTATTTTTAGCATATGCTGTCTAGTTAAGGTACTTAAACTATTTTTATATATAGATTTATTTTACAAAACTTCTTTTTTGCTGTTCTTTTGATATACAGTCTCTCTATGTATTTCTGGATCTCCTAGAACCCACTACGTAGACCAGGCTGGCCTGGAACTCAAAGATATCTTCCTGCCTCTGCCTCTCTAGTGATGGAATTAAAGACTTGTACCAACACACCCAGTAGAAGAGTCCATAGGGGCTTTCCCTATGACTGTTTCAGAAGGCCCCTAGTTCTGGTTATCCTTCCTCATATTCTCTCCTATACTCTGTGCTCCACCCCTCAATCCATTCAGTCTTTCACAGAAGGGAGATAAAAGACAATGCTGCAAAGGAGGAAAGGGAAATAGTCAGATGAGCATTTAATGAGATGAGCTTCAATTTCTGCTCACTCACATGAAATATTCCTGGAGTAGAAGTTTCAGTAAGGGAGGTTCTCATTGGATTTAGTGTATTTTGATAAGATTTTTGTACATATATTTAATCTGCTTGATTACAGAATTCACTTTAATAAATAAAAACTAAAAACAGATTTTATCAGACTTATTATTTTCTTATAAGACTATATCTCCCAATTTTTAGTTGGCTAGAAATCATATTTTAAAGAAATCTTACATATTTGAAATTGATAAAAAATTATTTTTCTCTAAACAATAAGATTTAATTTACCATTTTATTTTAGTACTTCCATAAATTTAACTCGAATATGTTTTCTACAATGTAAAACAGTGATGTTTAAAATTGCAACCTAAAATCTATGATAATTGGAAGGTAGCATTTATTGAAGAAATACATATATAAAAATAGGAGATAATCCTTTCAACAAATGTTAAGATAATTAGGAATGGTAAAAGTTTTGTTTCCAGTCTTCTTTTCATTTAACTTTTAAAACATTATTTTTAACATAAAAGGAAATTGTATGTGCTCTGCACTCAAAGTGAAAAAACTAAAACATTCTGTCTTTTGCTCTTAGCTTTTCCAGTTAGTAATCGCTGTGAGAAACAGGGACAGCCTGTCTTTGGAGTCATGTGTCGGCACCATCACTATAAACATCCAAAATGTTAATGATGAAAGTCCTGTTCTGATGTAAGCATTGCTTAATCTAAATATTTAAATGTTTAATTTAACCATTGGAACATTTTTATTGCAGGATAAATATCAGTGTTTTATTATTTTTTTACATTGAAAAATTTCTTACAATGTCAATGAGATCTAGAAAGCAAACTTCTATGAGCTTGATAGCATTGGGCTTTGCTCTTCTCACGTGCACTAAACAAAATCACACCATTTATATTTTTTTATTGAAACTACAGAAAATGTTCACTTCTTAATGAAATAGAATTCAAAATTCCATGTTTTTGCTATTCATGATTAATAAGAAAAGTAGTATAGAAATGAACATTGATATGTTCATACTGTGAGATCTGTGTAGCCACTTAAGAGAGTTGGGGTAGTAAATAGTTTTGACATGGATATCTGTCCAAATACATATAAAAAGAAAAAATATTTCTAAAGTGTTTTTAGTATTTTCTTATCTGTTATAATTTATAATTTCTGAATCAGGTGAAGGCCTAAAAGAAGAGAATGGATAAAATATTAAGTCCACTATTAAATACACCAACAACAGCTAATGTATATACAGCAATTTTTGAGCTATTTGAATTTAGAGGCTATAAATTGTCACAAAAGATGTACCACACGAAGTTTCAAGTATTTTCTATGTGACATAGATGGAAAGAGACATTTGTTTACACCAAGTACTAAAAACTTCTCCTTTGTCCAATAGATACAGACCAGATGCACCTATAAATATTAATGAAAATCTGCCTGTTGGAACAAAGTTGGCCAAGTTCACAGCAACAGATAGAGATATAGAAGATGCCATACATTATGAATTTATAGGTACACAGAAAGTGTTCGCTATAAATGAAGGTATAATAAATTTTTTGGTCAACCATTTCAGAAAGCATACTATAAAGTATTTTATTCATTAAACTGAGCTCTGAAGTCATTATATCTGAATAGAATAGTATTTAAAATATGTAAGAGAGCACTTAGCATACTTTTATGAAGGAACTACTAATCCTTCCTTCCTTGTTAGAAGTATGGAGGGTTCTCTGTGTTCGTCTGCTCTGGCAGACTTTTCAACAATTCACATATGTAAGTTTGCACTGGAAACTTATTTTATTACCTTTCTCTGAGAAATCAATTTTCCCATGGAAACCAGAACATTAGCTATCATAAACAGAATATTCATTTTATGTCAAACATTCTTGTAAGTACATTACATACATAAAAGCCAGTTTGAATTATTACTGAACCAGTCTCCATCTGAAATGCAGTACTTGGGAGGAGTTTTGTTTCCTTCTCTTACCACCATGGAGGGTATCAGAGGAAGGGCCTTGTAAGTGCTAAGTAAGTGCTGCTCTATCCCTGAGCTACTGAAATCCTGGGCCTAAACACACTCAGTGAATTTCTGTGACATGGATAAACTTGAATTCAGCCTGTTTGAGAAGCACGCTTCTGACTTTAAGTGCATCTCAGATGCTCAGAGGTTAAGAGGCTGTCTGTGTCCCTGACAATTTAGGCATAAAGTTAGAACATGTAGGAACGAAATATTCCTCCTTGTTTTAGGAAGGAACATACCCATTCACACATGAATAGAATATGATTAAACATGCATTTCCCATCATCTCAAGGCAAAGATTACCATGCACGGAATGTAGGATGGATAAGAAGGCAGGCGGCCTGTAGAAGAGACACAAGCATGGCAGGGCAGAGCGTACGCATAGAGAGTGAGGATGAGCAAAGGCTGTTTCTTCTGCCTGAGATATGCCTCATAAAGTGGAAAGTGGGAAATCTGGATGGAACATACAGTAATGAACTGAAAGTGATAGTGTCAGAATGAACTTAGGTTTTTAACACATGTATTTAGGAAACTCAAGGGATAAATGAATGTTTTGTTTGTTTGTTTGTTTTTTGCTTTGCTTTTTTAAATCCAGGGAGACTAAAGAGACATGACAAGGAGTGCTTCTAAACTATGTCCTTTGTTATAAAAAAAACATGGAGACAATCAGTGCAATTTGAAAAAGACTTTTGGTATCTGGATGTTCACTTCAGGACTTATTTTGTAGCTGTGTTAGAGAATACCTCGGTTTGGAAAATGCAAATTCTAGTGAAAGGAAATAATTAGGTCATGTACTTAATCTCTTGCTGTTAGAAAAAGAGCATTCCCACAAACTTCTTGTTATTTAAAAATACAGTCACCATAACAACAATCATGAGGGAGAGAGGGATAATGGCTATCAAAGAAATGCAGAGAAGGTACTTGGATAATACCTCAAAATTCCTGAAGAAGTCAACAAGAAACACAAATATGACTAATATTCAAAATTTCCTTCAAGAAAATAGGTCTACAATAAAACACAAGAAGTTAGGCCTTTTCTAAAGGTAAGGTTCCAGTTTTAGTCAGTGTAGACATTTTAGTAAACTATTACAAGTTAGTAGTAAAGTATTACAAGTTATGTTGGTCTTGGTAAAACGTCGTATTTACTGTGGGAGTGTTAATTAGATTATAAACAGATTTTCCTACAGCACCTATTATGTAAGATCAAAATGTAACATATTTAGGAAAATTGAAAACAGAAATGTGAATTCAGAAGTTTATATGTGGTACCTGGAGAGATGACAAAGTATTTTCTGGTCTTACAGAGCATCCAAGTTTTGCTCCAGCACCCATACTGGCTGGCTAAGAGCCATCTATAACCCCAGCTCCAGAGGACTCCATGTCCTCTTCTGGCCTACTCGGACACTTGTCCTTACTTGCACTTCATCCCTACCTCCTTCCCTACAACTTCACATAATTATAAACAAACAAATACATTTTTAACAAAGTTTACATCTGGGAAAATAATAACTCCACAGAGAAGGAGAACAGACGCGCGAGAGATGTAAGGGATAGAGAAGTAATCCTGCTGGAGATTTACCAGCATGATAATGATATACATCATTTATTTACATACCTATAGTTTGTAAAGCAACGTATACCTTTAAAGCTTGCATGCTCTGCAAGTGCAGACGCAATACAAATACTTAGGAAGTTAATTCCCACTTGAAATATTCTTTTTCCTTTTTGTTGTTTTTTTGCTACATGCTATCCCAACACTACCCTTCTCCAGAACCCCCAGTTTTCTCCCTGTCTGCCCCATGCTCACTATCCCACACTCAGCCTAAGCTTCCCTGTGTTTCCCACTGCAACTGCATGACTTCCCCGTGAGAGGACCTATGTAATACAGGCAGCTTCTGGCTTCTGTCACACATTCAACCCATATTTCTCATATGTCACAATTGTGACTTGTTAGTGACTTCATTAGGTCAGCAGCTGACCTTTATTTTATCCCTAGGAGTACTCTATTCATATCATGACTTAAATGCACATCTTCTTTATCTTGTGGATGCAAACACATCTTAATCTGCTTGCCTTTTAGACTTGGGAGATGTCACTGTTGCCTATCCTTTAGACTATGAAGATGAAACAACCCCAAAATCTTGGGTATTATACGTTAGAGCTTATGACAACGAGCGAACACATTCAACAACCGGGACACTCACAGTGGTTCTGCATGACGTCAATGACAACCCTCCGCAATGCTCCCAGGATATTTATGTGTAAGTTATGTCAGCCATTTTTGGCTCTTCAGATATTTGTATAGAGAAAACAGCACATATGAATGAGTGGGCATCAGTCATCCTTGAGCAGGCAGGGACTTTTCCCTTCATCTCTTACTTTATCCTCACACAGCATAGCTTCTGCTTTCAATTGCCCAGGACAAGTTGACTTGCTTTGTCACAAAAGGTAAAAACCAATGTTGAAATTCCCAAAATCTAGAATGTTTAGAAGCTATTCACAGCATCCAAACATCAATTACAGGAGAATCATGCCAGTTATTTACCGTGAAGTGCAAATGGTCTTGCAGGCTGGAAAATTAACGCTCCTGGTTACTGGAAATTTTCACTCTGATTGCACAAACAACGTTTTCATACCTTGCAATGGGATTAGGGTAGTCTTCTCTTGAATAATTTGTCGCTGCCTTAAAAGAACGCCTTCTGTATAAATAATACTGGCCTGTCTTGATCACTTAAGGGACACAGTGCCAGCCTCCAGATAAAACAAATAGGTCTACTCTGTTGAGTTTTAGAAACCAATGCTTGTGATCTGACAGATGTGAATAACTGATTGTTGCTGGAGGCCTGGGGGAGTGGCATGACAGAAACAAAGGTTCCGAGTGCTAAAGCACAGTTAGTGTGCAGTCGAGTGACCATAGATAACCACAATGCAGTGTGTCTTGCCACAACTTAAAAAAATGCAACTTAAAAGTCTTCACCCTGAATAAATGATAAATGTTTACCAAAGCAGATGTGTTCAACCTGATGAAAGCACAACTTTCTAGAACATTCTTTATCTTAGCTAATTAGACATTCATCTTTCATTTCATTATTTTTCATGCTAAAGTGATTATTTTACTTTTCTTTAATTTGGGGGATTGCACTTACTACATTTCCCCCTTCCATTTCCTCCCTCCAATATACCCTTCCTTGCTCTTTTTCAAATTCATGGCCTTACTTTTCATTGTTATCATATGCATATATCTATATCCGCATATATATACATATATATTTCTAAGTACAATATGCTCGGTCTGTATCGGGTTATGTGTATCTACGGTTTCAGGGATGGCCACCCAGTATTGTAATTAATTGGTGTGTTCTTACCTAAGGTAGACTATTTCTCCCATTCTCCATGTTCCTTAGTTGCCTGTAGTTCTTTATGTAGGGTTGAGGCCTTTCTCCTCATCACCTTTGGCATGTCCACTGGTGTCATCCACATTCAGCTCAAGTTTGAGTTTCATGCTAAAATGTAATCTAATGTTAAGTTAGAAACATCCTCCCAAAACTCATGGGAAACACCATTGTAGCTGTTTGCATTAGCCAGACAACTTACCACTGAATTACCATCAACAATGTAACTTTAACCCAATGAGCTTTTCTTTGCATGGATGAAAAGTACAGTAAAAATCTGTTGACTCTATTATGATCCATGCATTGATGCAGGGATTCCTGCATATTTAGTTGTCTGGCATCTTGTTAATGTTCTGCTTCTAACCACAAGGAGAAAAGAGAGCTAAACATGTAGATGGCACTTCACATTCTAATCATCTTAATCATCTTACTAGGAACTGTAATTTAACCTATCAATTTCCATTTCATTTGCCAGTACACCCCCTACAAGCCACATGCAGAGGCTGTGGGGAAACTGGGATATATAGAGGAAAATGCAAAAATTGGTAAGTGGAATAGTTAATATTGACCGTCAGCTTTACCGGATCTAGAATCACCTTGGATACAGTCCCTGGGCATGTCTGACAAGGAGTTTTTACCATGGGATAACTGACATGGACATATCTGCTCACTCTACCTCTAAAAGAAATGTAAAAGAATGGGGTTTTGGACTGAAGAGAAAAGAGAAGATGCGCTGGGCACTAGTACTCACGGCTCTCTCTGACTTACTCCAAATGAGATATGACCAGATGCATCACACTCCTGCTCCCATTACTTCTATGTCATAATGGGCTAGATTCCCATGAACTTAATCCAAAGCCAAAATAAATCCTCTCTCCTAAGTTGCTTCTTATCAAGTATTTTTTGTCATAGTAAATAGGAAAGTATTTAATACAAAATCAGCAGTTCCAGCTCTCTGCTAAGCAAATCTAAGTAGTCAATAGTTCTCAGTTTCTTTATTTTTAAGGTTGGGAGAATGATATAGTACAAGTCTAAAGGAACAAACATGGCCATTTCATGAGATCAGATAGAACTATATGATCTGCAAATATAAAGTTACCAACCTGAGGAGGAACAAATTATCATTTGTTCAGTAATATTTACGACTTGTTGAATTTGCTGTCCAGAAATCTAGCATAAGAGCAATGCCATCCATTTCCCTTGGTCTCCTCATGGATGCTAAGTCAAGTCTTAGGCAATTTTTCATGGATACTATAAAATACTTATTGTCAAAGAGCTATTTAAATTATGAACACAACATTTCAAATGATCTAATCTATTAACTGTAATCATCTGCCTAAATCAAGTTCAATACATAACACTTTTTTTCTCATTGCAGAATTGAACTTCCTGAGAACATCCCAGTTGACACCCCTTTAGTGTCCCTAAGTTGTACAGATCGGGATGGAACTATTCCCAACAATAATATAACTTATCATTTGATTAAAGACACCTTTTCAAATAAAACCTTTACTCTTACCAACAATGAACTGAAAGTAAGTATCATAAGTCACTCTCTGACTGTAGCCCTGTGATTAACCTGAGATAGAAAAAAAAAACATTTGTTTTTAATAGTATAAAATTGTTAATGAACTGCAGTAGTTCAAATAGCTAATGGCAGAATTTGTTCCTGGATTTCCAGCTGAACCTTAAATTGCCGAAAGCCTTGCTTGCTTCAGCATGAAGGCTGGAATGTAGTTTTGATCATCAGGACTGAACTCAGAAGGTTATGAATTTCTTAGAACAATAGTTTTAGGATAAAATATTGTGAATTCATTAGAAATGTGTTGACATTCCTTTAACAAATATGTTAAACATGTTTTTAACAGAGACTATAAATAAAATAAGCATGCATACTTTATTATTGTATCCTATACAGCAGCTCAAATATTTTGATCAGTTAGATGTGTGTGTGTGTGTGTGTGTGTGTGTGTGTGTGTGTATGTAGATAGGTAGATAGATAGACAGACAGACAGACAAATAGATATAGATATGTTTTATTTCCAATACGTTTTGAAATATAAGTCATGCTAAATGTAGTTATATTCATACAGTTTAAAAGTAGATTAGGCAACTTCTATCCAGGATATATTTTATGCAAATCCCTATTATCCTTGTTCCTTCATGTTCTGCGAATGAAATGTAGAGAATCACATTCATGATCTTAAACCAGGTATCTTTCAGTTTTGTGTACTGTGCATCAAACTAGAAAATCCACCCCTTATTTTTTATGCCTCCATTACCCACGTACTTTTGTATAGTAAATAGTTTCTGTAGACATTTCTCATATGAATCCATTCCTGACATTTCTTATGTCTTGTGTCAATGTCACACATTTCTCCTTGGGTTCTCTCAACATTTCTTGTCTGTGCCTCTGTAGCACTAGTTAAACATTTCATATGTCCCTAGTTAGGAAGTAAAAGAAAACAATGCAATATCAAATGAATGTATGGAACATGTCTAGTGCTTGTTAGATATCTGTTGATTATTGACTGAATTCATGATGGATAATAAAGGAAAACTGTAGGTGTTTGTCGGGTACAGCAACTCATTACTTCCAAAAATTGCAATGTGGTATGTTCATACCTGGAAATACTGATGTGATCACAATATGAAAATAGATCTTTGCAATCTAAATATCTATAAGGTGATAATGCTAGAAAATACAATATCAATATTCTTGAAGTAGGAAATATGACAGTGGTGGAAATGTTTACAATTTTTGAATTATTTCTGTTCAAGGAATTCTAATGGGATATGAAATATGTGAACAAACAACAAAATTATTGTTTTGAGCCTATTCTAATGTTTACTAATTTCCTGAAAAAAAATCACATACAATTTACAGGATCAAAATGATTTAACCAAATATAATAAGCTAGACACACTGATTAATTACACAACTCTTTTTTCTTTTTCTTCTATTTGCTATATGATTGGAATAAGAACAATAGTACTTTCCTCAAAGGGTAATTAGGTTTGAAAGTTTATTAAATGCCAGAATCATTTTCCAAGGCAGGGAAGAGAAGCCAGTTCAAGAAAATGACACAAATTTAACACTTAATGAATTAAATAATATTACAGAACTATAGTAAGAAAATATACATGATTTCAAACAATACTCAACTCTTTACTACAAGATCATAATTTACATATAAAGTTTTAAATGTAAAACTAAAATGGATTAGCTCTTAGTTAACCAAAAATGTATATGTGTTACAAAAAAATGGAAAACAGAGTTTTATCAGTTGTTCAATACTCAGACTAAGAGCAATCACTAAAATTTCATGTTAAAATAAAAAGAAAGGTTTTAGTAGGAGCCAGCAGGATTGAGGACACCAGGAAAACAAAGCCACAGAATCATCTAAGCAGTGATCTTAGGGGCTCACAGAGACTGACAAGGCAATCATGGAGCCTGTATGGGTCTGCCCTAGGTCTTCTACATATGTATGTTGTGATTATTTGGCTTGGGGTTCTTCTGGGACTCCTGACAGTGGGAGTTGGCTCTTGGTACCCTTTTTCTCCTAGTGGGTTGCCATGGCCAGCCTCGATCTTACTGCATCTTGTTATTCCATGTTTAGCTGCTATACCAGGGAGGCCTGCTCCTTTCTGAAGGACAATGAAAGAGGAGTGGATCTGGGGAAGAGGGGAGGGGGCCTGAGAGGACTGTAGGGAGTGGAGACTTCAGTCAGGATGTGTTGCATGAGAGAAGAATAAAGAAAAAGAAAAGAAATTCATACAATATATTTTGATCAAATTATTTCCTTTCTTCTAACTTCCCATATCCTTCCCTTCCCCACTCACCCAGTTTCACGGTCTTTCTCTTTCTCAACAAAAATCAAATAAAACAAAATAGAAACAAACCAACAAAAATCGTATCAAAGAGACAATAAGACAAAGAAAACGCAAAACAAACAAAAAAAGAAACAAAAAGTTGACCTCCCCTCTCCCCGCCACATAAACAAAACCAAATGAAACATAGCATGAATTCTGTTTTGTGTAGGCCAAAGACTCCTTTGCCAAGGCCCTGCCTTGGAGTGCAATTGATATACCCAGTGACATCCCATAGGAGAAAACTGGTTTTTTCCCTTTCCCAGCACATATTAATTGCAAATAGCTTGTTGGTTAGCATGGAACTTTGTATCTACTTGCCCTTCTCAATGCTGAGATTTTGTTTGGATCCTTAGTTGCTATATAAACTCTGATTATTTAGATGGAAACATACAGGTCTAAAGTTTAAGAGCCACATCCACACATAAGGGAAACATTCAATATTTGGCATTCAGTATCTTCTTGGTTACCTCATTCACAATGACTGTTTTTAGCTCTATGTATTTACCTTCAAATTTCATAATTTAATTTTTCTTAGTAGGTGAATAATATTCCATAGTATAAATGTACAACATTTTTATTATCTATCCTTCAGTCGTTGGAAATTTAGGTTCTTTGCAATTTCTGACTATTACAAAGAGAGCAACAATAAGCATGGATAAACAAGTATCTTTGTAGGAGGATGCACAGTCCGTTGAATATATGACCAAGAGTAGTAAAGCAGGATCTTGTGGTGGATTTATTTACAGTGTTTTGTAGAACCTCTATACTGATTCCTATAGTGCCTGTACAATTTTGCATTCCCACAGCAATGACTAAGTGCTACCCTATGCTTGCATACTTCTCAGTGTGTGCTGTCACTAGTTTTATTGATTCTGGCCATTGTGACTGGGAGAAGATGAAATAGTTTTAATTTGCATTTCCATTATAGCTAAAAATGTTGAACATTTAAAAAATCTGTCTCAGCCATTTGTATTTCATCTTTTGAGAACTCTCTGTTTAGTTCTCTAACTCATTTTTAATTGAATTATTTTCTTGATGGTCAGTTTTAAAAATTCTTTATATATTCTCGATACTAATCTTCCCTCAGATGTACAATTTGTAAAGATTTATTCCCAGTCGATAGGCTGCCACATTGCTTAAATGATGGTACCTTTGCTATAAATAAGCTTTGTACTTGAAATAAATATTTTAACAATTGATCTTTCTTTTTAATAAATTTATTTATTTCACATTCCAGCCACAGTTTTCCCTCCCTCCTCTCCTCCCAATCCTCCACCCCAACCCCTCTGTCCTCACCCCCGAATCCACTCCTCCATTTCTGTTTAGGAAAGGGCAGATCTCCCATGTTTGCTGTGGGATAATGCTTCTGTACACTGGTTTAATAAAACATTGATTGGCCAATAGCCAGGCAGGAAGTATAGGCAGGATAAGCAGACAAGGAAAATTCTGGGAAGAGAAAGGCTGAGTCAGGAGACTCCAACCTGCTGTCCAGAGAGCAGCATGTAATGGCACATAGGTAAAGCCACGGAACACATGGCAACATATAGATTAACAGAAATGGGCTAAGTTTTAAGTGTAAGAGCTAGTCAGTCATTAGCCTGAGCTAATAGCCTAGCAGTTTTAATTAATATAAGCCTCTGTGTGTTTGCTTGGGGGATGTTAGTGGAAAAGATTTGTCTCCACCTCGGGCTGGGGGGATACAGGAAAACTTCCAGCTACACATGATTATCAACAAAACGTGGCATATCAAGTTGCAGTAAGACTAAGCACCTTGGGCTGGAGAGATGGCTCAGCAGTTAAGAGCACTGGCTGCTCTTCTAGAGGTCCTGAGTTCAATTCCCAGCAACCACATGGTGGCTCACAACCATCTATAGTCGTATTTGATGCCCTCATCTTCTGATATGAAGGCTTACGTTTAGATAATCATATACATACATAAATAAATAAATCTTAAAAATGAGTTTCTCATATTAAATGTCAAATAGTAAAAGACCTTAAAAAATGACTAAGCACCTCCCCATGTATTAAGACTGGACAAGGTGACTCAGTATGAGGAGTGGGGTGCCAAAAGCCTGTAAAAGAGTCAGAGTCAGCCCCTGCTCCCACTGGTATGAGTCCCACAAGAGGAGCAAGCTACACAACTGTAATATATATGCAGATGCCTGCGACAGTCCCACTCAGGCTCCTTGGTTGTCTGTTCAGTCTCCGTAAGCCCCTGTGAGCCCAGAATAGTTGGTTCTGTGAGTTTCTTGTGGTGTCCTTGACCCCCTTATCTCCTATAATCCTTTCTCCTCTCTTCTGCAGGATTCCCTGAGCTCCACCTAATATTTGACTGTAGGTCTGAATCTGTTTCCACCAGTTGCTGGATAAAACCTCTCCCACGACAACTGGGCTAGGCACCAATCTATGTTTTAAAACAAAATATCATTAGGCATCATTACACTGACATTTTTTTTTCTTCTTGACATGTTTGGATCTATCCTAGGTCTCTTGGTCATCCAGTTTGTGGGTCCTGGTGCTCCAGGCAGTGTCAGGGGTGGGCTTACCCGCCTGGCATAGGCTTTAGGCTAAACTAGTCATTGGTTGACCACTCCCTCAATCTCTAGGCCACCCTTACCCCAGCACATCCCATCAGCAAGACAGACTGTAGGTCGAAGATTATGGCTGGGTTGGTTTCTCAATCCCTCCACTGGAAGTCTTGCCTGGTCATAGAAGAGGCTATGTATCTGCTATTGCTAGGAAGATTAGCTGGGGTCTTCCTTGTAGATTCCTGGGAGTTCTCCTTGTACCAAGTTTTTACCTGACCCCCAAATGCCCCCTCCTTTCCAGTAGTCTCTTTCAGTACTCTCCCCCTCCACCCTCCCTCCAGCCTGATCACCCATGTTTCCATTCCTACCTGCCTGCAGTCCACTCACAAAATCTCTTCTATTTTTCCTTCCTAGCCCCCCCCCCCCATGAACTCTCCTTGTTACCTAGTCTCTCTGGGTCTGTGGATTGTAGCACAGTTATCTTTTATTTTGCAGCTAATATCTACTTATGAATGAGTGCATACCATATTTTTCTTTTTTAGTTTGGGTTACCTCACTCAGGATGATTTTTTTTTCTAGTTTCATCCATTTGCTTGCAAATTCCCTGGTGTCAATGTTTAACAGCTGAGTAATACTCCATTGTGTAAATGTTTCACATTTTCTTTATCCATTCCTTGGTTGAGGTACATCAGGTTGTTTCCAGTTTCTGGCTATTATAAATGAAGCTTCTACGAACATAATCATGTGTCTTTGTGGTATGACTGAGCATTCTTTGTGTATATGCCCAAGAGTGGTATAGCTGGGTCTTGTGGTAGATTGATTACCAGTTTTCTAAGAAACTACCACACTGACTTACAAAGTGGCTATACAAGTTTGCTCTCCCACCAGTAATGGAAATGTGTTTCCCTTACTCCACATCCTCTCCAGCATGAGTTGTTGCTTGTGTTTTTGATCTTAGCCATTTAGACAGGACTAAGATGGAATTTCAGAGTCATTTTGATTTCCTTTTCCCTGATGGCTAAAGATGTTGAACATCTCCTTAAGTGTTCTCGGTCATTTGACATCCTTCTCTTGAAAATTCTCTGTTTAGATCTGTACCCCATTTTCAATTGGATTATTTGGATTGTTAATATCTGGTTTCTTGAGTTCTTTATATATTGGAAATCAGCCCTCTGTCAAATGTGAGGTTGGTGAAGATCTTTTCCCATTCAGTAGGCTGACATTTTGCTCTATTGATGGTGTCCTTTGCTTTACAGAAACTTTCAGTTTCGTGACGTCCCATTTTTTAATTGTGGATTTTAGTGTCTGTACTATTGGTATCCTGTTCAGAAAGTTGTTTAGTAATAAAAACCATGTCTTGGTATAAAAACACACAGGTGGGTCAATGGAATCAAATCAAAGACCCGGACATAAAGCCACACATCTATGGACACCTGATTTTCAACACAGAAACCAAAATTATACAATAGAAAAAAAGAAAGCATCTTCAACAAATGGTGCTGATCTAACTGGAAGTCATCATGTAAAGAATGCAAATCGATCCATATCAATTCCCCTGCACAAAACTCAACTCCAGGTGGATCAGAGAGCTCAACATAAATCTGAATAAACTGAACCTGATAAAAGAGAAAGTGGGAAATAGCCTTGGGCACATTGGCACAGGAAACAATTGGTCTTTCAATTTTACATTGTTCAAAATGTAAAGAAATTGATTTTGTAGTTTGGAGGAAAATAAAATTTCTATTTTTTACTTCTTGTCATTTAGAATATCAAAATCTCAAGCCTTGAATCTGAGAATCATAATTCCACAATGGCCTTCAGTGCTCTTGCTGTCATGCGTAGCATTCCTATAATGTTTGTGCCAGCCTTGGTTATTTTCTTACAGTTTCTGTAATTCCTTTCAACGTTCATTTTTATTTTTACTTTTTGTATGATCAAACACAAACAGGGTTAGCATAGGCAGTAACTTTAGTGGAGCTCCACCATCATGAGCTAACTGAGTTATTGATGTGAGTGCCATTGCCAATATTTATTTCACCTCTCTTTATCTACGTAGACGGCAGACTATAGAATTTTAACAGTGGCCTAAGTTCAGAAACCACCTAATAATTATATTAATTCCTAAAGAAACTACCTTTCTGCCAGATGGTTAATGTCCATGGTCTTTCATTGCTGTAAGTCTTGGAAAAACTATAGAATCTTTAAAAAGCAACGTATTTCTGTGCTAACTAATCATCTGATTGCTACACATAATTTCCCTGAATAGTGAATGTTGACTTTTAGGAAAAATAGCTAACATGGACACAGCTATGGCATGGAAAAGACCTCAGATAAGCTGGAGAAGTGAGCAGCAATCATGTGCTTTCCTTACATTTCTTGGAATGTCTCAGATGAAGTCTAGGCTGTGAGCACTGTAAAGATTGTATCATTATGCAAGAGATGTGGACAAAAGACTCTTAGATTGCTTTACTTGTGTATTTAATGCTATTAAACATCCTGATGACATCATGTCTGCCCTATATATCCATCCTAGGAGAGTAAAACTAAAGAACAAAAGTATGAGGCACTTAGACCTTTAGTACAGGTGACCTCATTTCTTATAGTGGCCTGATTTTGAAGCTTGCAGTTTAGTTTTATTTTTGGGAGATTACTTTCATTAATTCTAATCCAGATTTAATTCAGTTTTGTAAAAAAGGAAATAAGTTTATTATAATGTCATTGCAAATATCTTAAATACAAAACAGTAATGTCAGATGTCCCTCAACTTAATGTCGATATGTTCCAATTAGACAATTCCTAAACTAAACATTTTATGAGCTGAAAATCCATTCTGTAACTTGTAGATCATCATACTGCATCACCATGGTGTGCTGCAGAAAAGTAGCCATTTCCTGTCATGATGCTATGGCTGATGGAGGACTGGGTGAACGCCACTGTGCTGGTTCATAGAGATAGCTAGCCAGGAAGAGTTCAAACTGTCCTGTGGAAGCCAGTGGCTAAGCACAGCCTTGAAAACCTGCAATACAACTTTTCTGGGTTGCACTGCAACTGTGAAGTAAGGGATGACCTCAACGAGATTCTTATTAACAAATAAATGTATGCACCCCCAGTATTTTCCCTTTGTTACTTTTTGAAATAATATCACTTAAAGTATGTTTGCCTGAATAAAGTATTTGCCTAAAATAAAGTATTGCCTGAATAAAATAAAAATAATTTTATTAAAATTAATTACATATTTTTAATTTTTAGTGTAGTTACTTTGTAAGGTAAAATTACATACATGACTTGTGCTCGTGGTTCTTAGGATATTCAACTGGACAGCAGTATTGTAAAGTAACAACTTTCTTACTGGCTTACTCTCTTCACTTTGGACCGATAATTGGCAAACTTGGCATGTAATTCAAACAAAACTAATGATATATTATTTTCATTTACAGATTGGACCTATGCATCTAGATTATGATAATCTCATTTTTTCAGGAATGGACTTTAAATATATATTGTTTATAAGAGTCTCTGATGAAGGAATTCCTGTGCTCTCAAGTAAGAAGTCATAACTTCAGTATCTTAATATAGTTTTAATTAAGTAAGACGCCCAGTATTTTAAACATTAGGTCTTAGATTTTGTTATAGTGAAAAAGTTCCAATTATAAGTTATAATAATGCATTAAATAGTTACAATTAAATTAACTTTTTAGCCCATATATATTACTATTTAAAAACTGAAAGCCGACATAGAACTAAAAATCGGTTGAAATAATGCTTCTCAAACACTGAATACAGAACTTTGCTGTCACTTGAATATAATCTTTCTGTAATATTTTCATGTTTAAAATATTGAACAAGGAACCAGTTTATTCTACATTGGATAATATTAAAAATTTGTCAATAAAGATTTTTATGCTAAACTTAGTTTTGAGTAATCTATAACCAGAAGTGAATAATTTACTCATAGAGCATCAACATAAACATATTTATAAAGCCTGTGTGTATAAAATATAGAGTGTGATTGTTATAAAGGAAAAAATAGGAATTGTTGACGAGGACATATCATTGCTCTGTCTACACGCATGAATTTTTTTCTCCATAGCCATGATTAGAATCATATTAAGGGTGATCCGTATAAATGAACTTAATCCTCTTGGAACTATGATGGCATTTACCTTCAGTATATTTGAAAACAGTCCAGTTGATACACTAGTTGGAAAAATTACGTACACAGATGGAGACTGGCCATTTAACAATGTACAATATGCCATTGTTGGAGGCAACTTTGGAATACCACCCACATTTTACATTGAATCAGATACAGGTAATATAAAAGCACTGATATTAGTTAATTATAAAAGGGAGAATTGACTTTCTCCAGGGATGAGCCCCTGATAGGTTTCTTGCTGTGGGACATTCTGTATGTTAAATGTGTTGCTCTGATTGGTTAATAAATAAAACACTGATTGGCCAGTAGCCAGGCAGGAAGTATAGGTGGGACAAGGAGAGAGGAGAATTCTGGAAAGTCAAAGACTGAGTCAGGGAGACGCTGCCAGCCGCCGCCATGAAAAGCAAGATGTAAGGTACCAGTAAGCCACGAGTCACGTGACAACTTATGACTGGTGGGTTAATTTAATATATAAGAACTAGATAACAAGAAGCCTGCTGCGGCCATACAGTTTATAAACAACATAAGTCTCTGTGTGTTTACTCGGTTGGGTCTAAGCAGCTGCAGGACTGGCAAGTGAGAGAGATTTGTCCTGACCATGGGCCAGGCAGGACTGGAAAAAACTCCAGCTACAATTTCCCAAGTGATCCTAAGTGATCAACTTTAAAAACATGTGCATGCAGGTAACCCTAATTGGATTCAGTACATTATGTATATAATATATATGTCTGTATAAATATAATTATATGCATGTATTTATGTGCAACAATAAGAGGTATAAAAGAAGAGGTTATAAGCTCAAAAGGATATGGAAGGAGTTAGAGGGGGAATAGTTAAATTATGCTAACACAGTGTACTCATGTATGAAATTCTCAAAAATTAAAATGAAAAATAAATATCTAATTTTGAACGTAGCATATTTAGAAACAATGGGAATGAAAACTTTTCATCAGAAGCCTTCCCTTGAGCTCTATAGCATTCACCTTGCTTTGTTAGCTACATCCATAATTCTTAGCAACCACAGGAGGAGCAGTGAGGCTTTGATCTTTGATATACTGAAGTTCAGAAAGCCTTTGCACACATGTTCTTCCAAATGCCTGAGAATGTACAGTAGGTGACTGATTCATGAATTAGCATCTGGGATGATTTAACTGTGCAAACAATGATACAAAAATGTAACAAAATTTAATTATATCATGTAAATTCTATTTGCTACTGTAACAAAGACTTCATTTCTATAGGTTATAATATGGCAATTGACTATTTGAAGACAATAACTTTCCACTGTTTTGTGTTAGGAATGATAAAGCTGTTGAATTCCCTGGACAGAGAAGCAGTTTCTCAGTATAAGATAGCTGTGAGAATCATAGATGTGTCCAATGATGCTCTCCCTGACCCTCTCAGACAGAGAAGTGCTACTGCTCAGGTGACCATCCATGTTCTGGTAAGAATGCATCAATGTTCGAGGTATTTTTATCACTTAAGAGACAAGCATACTCTCAGAAAATGAAAATAAAGGGTACTTGGGAATGGGGTTAGTAGAGTCTTTCAGCATTGACCCAAGGTCACAGTGATATGTGTGGTCTCGCTACTTTTTAACTGTAATGAACAATGATAAAATTGTCAGAACATGTAAAATACTCTGTGGTTTTTGAATCACACAATCAGAATTTATATGAAGAGATAGCCTGGTATCACAAGTTGTACTTAATTTATTAGAAATATCATTCTAACAACTAAGCATGTTTTTGTAAACAATCACACACACATTAATGATTTTGCAGGCTACTCTGATGCATTTTAATTTGTGTATTTGTTCATCTTAATGTTCTTTCCATATCTTACTTTCAGTGAGGCAATACCTTCATATTTTAAGTAGTAAAAACTATCGTATCAGTCAGAGGTTCATAGCATGAAGTATAGACATAAAGACTTTAAATATTCAATGCAAGAGTATATTTGACCTGACTTGTTTGAGCTTCATATCAATGTAATCAAATGCATCACTTTCATTGGTGGAAATGTGCAGAAAAATGAATTCTTTTTTATAGATAGAGCCAAACTCCCTTTATCAAGTGACTACATTTTTTTCTTTTTCTTTTCTTTTTTTTTCTGCTTTGAGAACTATAAGATGTTCAACCCTGGATCCCAGACAAAAGGCAGTAGTCTCTAAACAAATGGTGATTTAAAGCTGCAGACCTTGAGTAGAGCCTTTGCATAATGCTTCAGGTGAAGCATTTTCCTATGTGCCAGGGTGAGCTAGCCTCTCAGTGGTGTCTCTGTCTTTGTGTTGTGATCCCCACTACAGCCTCGTCATGTCTGGAAAGTGCAATAAACCAGGCTGAAATCTTTTTAGAGAGAAATTTAACAAAGTGACTTTCATGGTTTTTATCATGACTCAGGATGTCATAAGCTAATGAAACTTCCTGACTGTGCAAGATTCCAGCAATATACCTTAACACACTCATATTAACAGTTTCTCTACTGGGAGAGGGCCTAAGTGTGAAGATTTCTGAACCTATTACTGCCATTGCATTCTGCATGGAATGCCTAAGATCCAGTAGGCAGAGTGAGAAGAGTTTGCTGTCTTCTTCATTGATGAAGCATTCATATCTCTTTCTTTTTTGGAATTAGAAAGATACAGTCGAGAAAAAAATGCTTGATATCTTGAAATCAGCAAAGTTTTTACATTTCTTAGAATTGCAAACCCTTTACTCTAAAAATATTTCAGAGAAAACTTTGTTTGAAGGTTACCAATGCTTTATTCAGAAAGTATAGGTTTTGAAAATAGTACCTTATTTTAACAGAGACTAAAACCCATAATGAAGATAAATGCAGTAGTGTTCTATTACTTAAGTTAGAAACATAAGAATACATTTATACTTTATCTGTCAAAATGAACTAACAAAATCTATGCTTTTTATAAACCAAAAAATTAGTGTTCTTTTGGACTGAATGATCATACACACCAAGTTTCTGTTGAGTCTTTATCTCCAGTGTGATTTGTTTGGAGTTATTGGCATGTGTGGAACGTGGGGCCCTAGTCTGACTGGATTAGTATACTCAGAGAATAACAAGCAAACTCTCCAGGGAGTATCCTCTTCCCACTGTGTAGACATTCTGAGAAAAACTGACTGCAGCAACCACTCATTGGAACAAAAGTCAACTTCTGTTATTTCACCCATGCAACCTTTGTGTTTTGTTATGGCAGCCCATGGAGGCTTGAAGAAAATATTTGAAAGATACAATACTAAATCTATATCCATAGCAAACATGTGGATAGATAAATGGTAGAAGGTTAAATGATGAATTAGTACATAAATGGGTAGAATAACTCAATAACTCATTTTGGAAAATGACAACCAGAGAAGGAGCCTGTCTTGTGAACAAAGAGATCACTACAAGGCATTGTGCTCCTGTCCAGCCAAAGACAAAACTTTCGTGTCCATAGCACTCAAGGTGAGCAAATCAATCTTTATACCAATAGTGTGCCTGCCAGAGGCTGAAGCAAAACAAAGCCGATGTTTTGACTCAAATAAAAACAAAACAAAGTGAAAAAATTCCCCAGGCAAAAATCATCTCATAGCATGATCATATATTGTATATTACCCCATAACGTACTTGCTGACAAGAATTTGCATACAAAACTGAAGGCTTTTTTGTCTCCTGCAAAGAGAATGATCAATTTCCTCAGAGGACAGTTTCTAAATCATCACTGTCTTTTTTGTGATTCCTTTTGAAGGAATTGTTACCAAACATATGCCCTTTGTTTCCAGACTGAAGTACGGCGGCTCTCACATGCCAGATGCATGCTCCATTTCTGGAACATGGAAAGATTTGCCATTCTCTTTACATCTCAAATAATAATTGAATAATGGCTAAAAAATTGAGTGCCTTTCCTTCCTTGAAAGTGCCTTTCAGAGTAGTCACATTCTTAAAATTCATTCCTGAAAGAAACCATTTGTCTGAAAGCATGCGATGACCACACGAAATTGGTCTGGCTTTAGGGGGAACTACTTGTTTAGAAAGGGAGTTTTAGTAACTTTTCTTTGTAGCAGAAGTGACCCTCTGAAGTGTGAAGGTTTGCACATGTATTGTACCTTCCTGCTAGTGAAATTTGTACAAAGATCTTTAGGTTGGATCTGTTAGCTCCAGAACTTGTGAAACTGAATGATGTGAACTATATGCCTTCCCACTTACTATTTGAAAACAGGACAGGTTGTTGAGATAGTTTAAATGGTTTCTTCATCACAAAATGCTCATGGCACACCATGTAATCCTGCAGTATAACTGAATTTTAAACTTAACTCTAAATAAAGCACTCAGAGGCTCCTAGTGAATGTTGTGCACATCTTTCATAAGCAAACCAGGGCTACTGCACAGATGGAGAAAAACCTGATTGATATTGCTGTTCTGTTTTATTAGGATAAGGTTTTCATCATTTCTTCCACAAAAATAAAAGCTAGAAACTAGTTAACTACTACTGGTAAACACGTTAAAAATGTTCTTGTTTTTATAGATTATGGAATTAAAGCTGGAGCATAAATGTTCCTCGTCTTGGGTATTTTTTAAAGCAAAATGTTCCTTGAACTGTTTATGTTAATATGAAACTTAAACTGTAAAAACTGTAAATCAGTTTCTTTCATGCACTAAGTATGGCAGAGTTTAGGGAATTTTAAAATATAGCATAAAGAGCTAACCTACTACAGGTTTTGTTTAAGTTGTGTAAGATCACATTTGGAGGGAAAAAGGAATGCAAGCTGAAGGAGGCAACAGAAATACCAAGCACAGTCTGGTAGAGGCCAAGTTGGATATTAATCATTTTTTCAGTGTCCCCAGGTTTCTTCATATCTACATTTTGTAATTTAAATCTTTCTGAACTAAATTATAAAATAATACTTTTAGTGTATTATATTCGTAAGCCCTTGAAGGCAGAATTCTTCCTCATGTATCTTTTCTCATTATCTCATAATCAAAGGATTTCCTTAAATATTTACTTAGCATAGTATATATTGGAAGTGTGGCAAGAAAGTTTGAATAGAAAAAAAAAAAGCACTGAGTCCTAAATGCTATCACAAAGAAGGAGAATGTTAGAACTAGAGAAAATTGAATGGAAACATATTTATTCTACCATTCACATAATGGAAACTAAGACCCACCTCATCACTACTCAAAACCAATATGGTTTTTTATGGTTTCCTGTTTATTATAATGTAGAAGCAATGGCATATAGTACTGTCTTCTGCTCAGAAGATACTTTATTTTCTACACGTACAGCTTTCCACATTTCCTGTCTACTTTTAAGCAAGAATGTGGTTAATGTGAATAAGTTATGCAATGAAGAACTTTGCTAAACCTAGCACCAACAACTTTGCCCAGTTTGCCTTTTAACAATAGTTTTGAAAGACTGTGTGCAGCGTGTGTGTGTGTGTGTGTGTGTGTGTGTGTGTGTGTGTGTGTGTGTGTTGGTGAACCTTATTATGTGTGCACCTCTGTGTTAAGACCAGCGGTCAACCTGAGTGTTGACTCATGGAACTTCCTGCCTTGTGTGTTATGACAGTCTCTCACTGGCTTGGAATTCTCCCTGTAAGGGTAAACCTCCTGGCCATCCTGCCCCAGAGTCTTAGCTGTCTCGACATCCCCAGTGCTGGGATGAGCAACAGAAACCACCAAATCTTCCCTTTGGAGAGCAAACTTGTTCTTCACGTTTACAGGCAAGCACTTCAGCCACTCAACTACCTTCCAAACTCCTGAAACAAAGCCTGTAAAGAAGGGAAATTTATGATACAAAGAACACAAATCTCTAAGTCAATGCTTGGAAAGCAGCCTCCAAAAGTACCTAACATCTGATTGTGACACAGGCGAAATTAGGCATGTTCCACATACAGTGAGGCATGTTTCATGCTTACTTGTGACATTAAATTGTCTACTCCTTTTTACATACTGCAGACCTTTCCTTGGTATGGTATTCCTCCAAATGAATAGAATTCTCACACACTTATTCGTATCTTTCTATTTTCTTGCTTTGAGAGTAAACAACCATCCTTTGTTGCCGTGGTTTGTCGCGGCACAGGTGTGTGGGTTCCTGTGGATCCATGGAGAGAAGACTCAGAGGCATCTTAAGAATGAATCTAGTCTTTCATGGCTGTAGGGGGGTTCCAGCCTCAAAGGACTGAAGCCCTTTCCCTTCGCCTAGGGCATTTTTATCTTCTCCCTATTTACAGTTTAGCCAATTAATTTCCATACCTTCAAAGTAACCTAAAAGGAGCTCCCAAAGATAAAATGCTAAGTGTAAATTCCTTGATTTCTCAGGTACGATGATTTTCTGGGTTTCCTGAACTAAGTTTCTGATCCTTGGGGGACTCTCAGACAAGATTCACGTAGGGCGACAAGGGAAACAAGAGATATAAGAGAAACGAAAGGTGTCCATGTTAAACGAAGGATGGACTAGGGCTAGGTGCTGCTCTCTGGAGCCAGGCCAGGAGTAGCTCAGCAGGAAAACAGCCACACTTTGTTTGTGTAACTTACATAAAAATGAAAATATTCATTTAAGACAAACAAACAAAAACTATTGTTAACCCTTTTTACCATCTAACTTTTTGTGGTGAGAGAATATGACTTTTGTAATTATTTGATAATTTTCCGGTGTTGCTGAGTAATACAACACAGAGCTATCAAGAATGTTTCTAATAAAATTTAATATGATTTTAACAAATAAAACACAAGTTTAATACTAATAAAAAATAATGTTCTTAGAAAGTCACAAAACTGTTGCTGAAATTTCTGTGTAGTTCTAAAATATTTCCATGTTGGTACGAGTGATATATGGAAACAACTGCCTCTGATGAACATTCTTTCTGATTTTCATCTTTTATTTTTATTGAAAGACTTCTCCCAGTTATGATAACTCAGGTTTATCATATATAATTATAATAAGATGATGGATTACATATAAAAATCAAATGCACAAACACGTATGGGGAGATGTATACATATACATTTGTATCCCTGTACGTCTATCAAGTAAGACAGAATTTGATGATTACTTAAAACCATGATAAAAAGATGAACATAAAATGATATTTCCTAGCTGACATTTAAAATTCTGCCCAGAATTATTCCATCAGCAAATGGAGGTAGAATTAATCACAAACCTGATTCCCTATAGACTATTATAGAAAGAAGTGAAGGATCTCTTCATTAACTTATTCTTTGGTAATTTGGATGACACACCTGCCTCCATTGTTTCTTACCCTCTCTGTACTACCCTTCTTCTACCTGCCGAGTCCTCTTCCTTCCATCTTAATGTCATTTGTTCAGTTTGTTTGTTTGATTGATTTTGTTTTTGTTTTGTTTGCTTGCTTGCTTTGTGACCCATTGGGTTTAACCAGGGCTGCTCATGTGGATGTGACTATGAATGTACCCCCTGGGGCCTGAGTAACACAGCAATGACCACATCACTGAAAACAAGGACTTCCTTTCCTCTGGTAACCTTGCGCAGGACAGGGACCTATAATCCCCTCTTTATCTATGACTGAATGTTTGCCGGCTCAGTCTCCTGAAGGTGTTTGTAGCAACTGCACTATTGTAAGTTTTGTGTGTTCAGCCATATCATACTCATAAACCAACATTTACAGCTATACTCTCGATCATTTTGGTCTCCATTCTTTCTGTGCCTTTTCCCAAGATGCTCCCTAAGCTTGGGAGGGGGCTATTTGGGTCTCCTATGGAGCACACAATGCTCACTTGTTCTGTGTACCTTGCACAACCATGAGCCTTTGCATTACTGACATCCTCTGCAAAGAAAAATTTCTTTGATCAAGGCTCAGGAAAGCCCTGGTGTGTGTGTGTGTGTGTGTATTCACTTAACAAAACAGAAACATTTAGTTCACCTCTAGTTTTTATGTTATCTCTAACCATGGGCCCTTAACCAGGTCCACAGTACCAGACATAAACATATTCCTAGAGAGAATGCTCAAGATCCAATCAGAAATCAATTGTTATTCCTAAAATAGTCATGTGACTATTGTGTCAGTAAATACCTTTTGCTTAGCAAATTAATATTGTAGTATGCAATGTCTAAAGCTGGGGAAGACCTTACTCTCTCTCTCTCCAAATTGCCTGCATAGCAACTTTCAGCATTATGAAGGCTAACCAGAAAGGAGGAAAGTTGCAGCTCAGGTATAGAATGCTTCTTTTTCTTTTGCAACCCAAGTATGTGATGTCTTCATCAGTAGGCTCTTATCATCCAGTTCTGGTGGGAAACAAATGGAAATGGCCATAATCTGTATAGTTTGGGGAGTCTCTGCACCTACCTGGCCAACTACTTCTAGAGAGGCATGTTACACTTGCCGCTAGGATTTTCCATCTAACAGCTCATGGCTTCTCAGGTCAGCATTATCTACTTGTGCACAGGGTATCTGTTTACAGTCTTTTTATTAAATTCTATAATTTTCAATTAGATTATGAAGTGATGAGTTTCCATGTGGCTTCCTGATTTGGCAAAGCCTCTCCATATATAACTCATTTCCTTCCCTACCTTCTCCTCCTAGAGCATGTGTTCTACCAATATTTATTTATTAAATTTAAATTTCAGCAAAATCAACAAAATGTAAACATATGTAACGTTTGAAAATATCAGCTTGGGAGGCAGGTGGATCTCTTTGAGTTCGAGGCCAGCCTGGGCTATAGAGTTAGTTCCAGGAAAGGCACAAAGTTACACAGAGAAACCTTGTCTCAAAAAACAAAAAAAAAAAAGAAAAAAAAAAAGAAAGAAAATATCAGCTTGGATATTTGTTTTCTAAAAATAATTTATAGAATACTAGTTTTAAAAGTGCTAATTTTAATTCTCTCAATTACATGGTGAGCTTCAGTCATTGAGTTTATTTTTTATATTAACTATTCAGTAATAATTCCTTGGCATTTCTATAGCTATATTGAGTTTATGCATTAATTAACTCTGATACTAAATTTAATTGATGACTTACTAGTTTTCTAGGGCTTCAAAAACAAAGTAACAGGAACCAGGTATATTAAAACAGAAATGCATTATTAGGAGATAGACATTTCAAATTAAGGTGATAGCAAGCAGTGTTTCCTGAGAATGTTTTAGGGAATATTCTCTTCTAAACTTTTCTTCTAACTTCTACTGAAAGACATTAAAACTCAGTGCTGTTGAGCTTTGAGACATATCATTCTAATCTCTCTCTTTTTATCTGTGTTCTGTCTTTCATATTTAAATTTTTCATACAATATATTTTGAGCATGATTTTTCCATCTTCCAACTCCTCCTGGATCCTATCTATCCATCAAATTTATGTTCTTCCCACTCCATCACTCTCTCTCTCTTAAAAAAAAGCCAAGAACCAAAAACCAAATGCATGGAAAAATAAAATAAAAACAACAACAACAAAATTTCTTCTAAAAAAGAGGGACATATTGGACTAAGTTCTTACATAAATCTGACATGACTTCAAGTTAAATCATTTAAGTACGCAAAATGAAACATCTTCTGAGGGACAGAATTCAGCCTATATATGACATTTGCCATCTAAGTCAACTGCTGCATTGGGAGGGAGTTTAAAATAAAATCCAGAAACATGACTGTGGTCTCTGATACATAAAAAAAGTCTATGAACACTTTCAAAAGGCAAAGTTGGTGGAACTTGTAAAACTAAATGAATACCAATGTCCAATGAAAAAGATAATGTGTTCAAGTTAATATGAGACGTTGAAGAGGACCTAGAATGAAGATCAAAAGGATTTAAACAATGATCTCTAGAACTAGGTGGGATATCAAAGAAATAATTCTATAAACCAGGATGACTAGGTCTTGTTTATCTGTCACTAATATTTAGATCTTACAAAGGAAAGAATATTGTAGAAATTTGCAAAGTTGAAAAGGGAGAGAGAGGGATGCTTGGTGCAGTAGAGCATGCCTGCAGCTCCAGATGAGGTAGGCAGAGGCACTGAGATCAACTCTACACCCACCATCCACAGCTACACAGTGAGCTCAGGGCTACAAAAAGGAAAGGGCAAACAGAAATAAACCAAACAATAACATTCAAATGGTTTTTGTTCATTTTTGTTGTCTTCATCAAACAGTATTTTGAAACTGAGCATTAACCTAGAGATAAAATAAATAATTCAGATTTCTCTTATAAGTGAATAATCAATATCTTCCAATCTTGAAAGCATATGCTGAAAGTATTATACCCTCAACCAAGTATCTTTTTCTACAGAGAAGAGGTTTCTGACACTTTTTGTAACCTGTAGGTCCAAAGATGATATACAGAAATACTGTCCATCCTTAAAACCATTGCTTTCCTTGCATTCAGGGCATAAAAAGGCCCCTGTCTTGTTTGTTAGTGAAAAGATCATCAGCATGCTCATCTACTTTTTGTATAACAATGTCAGAAGCACTTCATAGGAATTATTTGTTCTATTTATGGAAATGAAAAAATGAACTTTTTGAACAAGGTAACAAAATTACATGCTGGATACAGTTGAAAATATCATAAGAAAATGACAGACCACTGCTTCTCATGAATGTACATGCAAATATCTACAATAAAATATAGCAAATCATATCTCAAATGTACAGAGATACCAGTACATCGTGATCACATAATTATTCCTGGTATGTAAAGATAATTGAATAGTTTCATAATCTATTAATATATTCCAGCATTCTACCAGATTAAAAAAGAAAACTGGTACAATTACACCACTAGATAGTGTAGGGGTTTGAATAGGTATGGCCCCCATTCATGTGTTTGAATGCTTGGCCCATAGACAGTGGCACTATTAGGAGGTGTAGCCTTGTTGGAGGAAGTGTATCATTGTGGAGGCAGGCTTTGCAGTCTCATATATGCTCAAGCCACACCCAGCGTGACAGTCTTCATTTCTGCTGCCTGTGGATCAATAGAATTCTCAGCTCCTTCTCCAGCACCATGTCTGCCTGCACATCGCCATGCCCCATCATGATGATAATGAACTAAACCTCTGAAAATGTAAGCCAGCCCCAATTAAATATTTTCTCTTATAAGAGTGGCCATGATCATGGTGTCTCTTCACAGCAATTGAAACCCTAACTCAGACAGACAGTAAATAACATTTGATAAAATCAAACACTACTTCATGATGCATATTCTAAACAAAATAGGAATAGAGAATTTCTTGACTTGATAGAATTCATCTAAAAAACAAAAATTTCAAACTAATATTCTACTTAATGGCGTGAGGATGTACATTCTCATCTTTGTTTGGACATTATAGCAGAAATTCTACTTAATACAAGGAGAGATGACAGGAAACTTATTTATTTGAAACAAAGAAGTAATAAAATTGTTTTTGTTTGTGTGAGATATTTTCATATTTGGAATATACAAAAGAATAAATTAAAAATCCTGGAGTTATGAAGATATTATTAAAAGTTTACCAGATATTAGTATAATATTCTAAAGGTTATTTTTTCTAATAATCCACAATGAGCAAGTGGAATTTGAAATAATAAATATAATATTACTCACATAAAAAGTCAAGAAAATGAAACATTAGGTATAAAGATAATAAAATAAGTTCAATGTCTATATGAAGAAAAGTGTAAAATTCAAATGAAGGAAATAAAAGAACTACAGGAGAGCTATTTCCTATTCACAGAGAGAAGACTCAGTATTGTCAACATACCAGTTATTTACAACTTGCTCTAAAGAATAATTGCAATCCAGTAAAAATTCCACATATTTGCTTTATGAATATTGACAGGCAATTTGGAAGAGCCAAATACTATGAATGAAATATTGAGGAATATGAACAAAATCTTTAAGACAATATAGCAGGCTATAGTGGCTGGGAGGCCCAGCTAGGTGAATTTCAATGAATTTGGGCCTGGCTTGGTCTACATAGCTACAGTGTGAAGTGCTGGCTCAAAAAAGTATAAATGCACACTAATTAAGATGTTGTCATATTAATGAAAGAACAGAGAAACAAATCGATAGAACAAAACCAAATCAGTCATCAAAGACAGTGTCTCCAGTGAGTGGTGCTGGAGGTAGATGGGCAAAGACCTCACGCTCTTGGAAGACTTTATTCAGTGTGATTTTACATCTAAATTTAAAAGGGAAACTGATACTTCTAGAAAACGTAGAAGAATTCTGCGCTACTTTTAGTACCAATCTTAAAGATACACCATGGACACAGAACACATGAAAGATCTGACCAACTGGGCTTCACCAAAATTCATTATTTTTTGTTTCTGAAAGATGATGTCCAAAAACTTAAAGACAAGCTACAGTGTGAGGGAAAATGCTTGTAAGAGATGTGCCTACTTTAAGACCATTCTCCAAAGTATTCAAAAAAAAAAAGATCATCAGTAAGAAAAGAAAGTCTACAAGGTGTGAATGACAACAACAACAAAAAAAATGAGCAGATATTTTACTAAAGATTTGTAGGTAGAAGCAAGCATAATAAAACCTGTCCAACAGTGTGATCAAAAGTGGAAATATTAAAACTATTTAAATATTTAAAAATGAAAGACTAATAGAAATGCATTTAAATGGTGAAAATAAAAACACTGACACCATCAAATGCTGAGAAAGCTGTGGGGCAACAGGCACTTGTGTTCCCTACCATCAGTAAAGAACTGTGTGTCTACTCTAGATAAGTTCAACATTTTCTAATGAAGTAAAAATACTCAATGACACCATCTGGAAGTAAAGCTCAATAACATTTAGTTTAGTTAACTGTCCACCCCAAAGCTGGTATTCGGATGTCTATAGCATCTCTGTTTATAATTGCTCAAATTCAGAAGCAAGTGGGATGCTTTTTAGTAGGGTGAGTGGATAAGACTTTTGAGAAATCATGATTTAGATAAGATGTAATAGATACATATTACTGAAATTTTATTTTAAGGGCTAAAATCTGAGGAACTTATTCTTGAAAACCCTGGATGACTTCATTAAAGTAGATGGGGCTATATTCTATGTTCTGAAAGTGAAGAAAAAAAAACCCTTTCTTTTGGAAAGCTAAGGGACCTGGAAAAGATGGGGACAAATGACTGCTGAAGAATCCCCAGTAGTGTTACTATTTTTACTCCAGTTTGATCCTTGGGAGTGTGCCAGACCATAACAAAGCAAGTTCCAGATTCTGATGAGCAGATACTCTTGTGTTGGCTGCAGTGCCGTTTGCTGTCTGTCAACATCCATACCATCTTGCATTAGAGCAGCATGTCAGACATATAACTGCACTTGCCATGGAAACCAAGATTCCTCAGGAGACTCTCAACACTGGGATGAAAACAACCTTGGATAGTCTACCCACATGAGAACTTTTCTTTCTGAGTCTTCTCTTTCTTCTTTGGCCAAAACAAGAAAATGCAGAAACAAACCCTGAAGGGGGCTGCTTTTTATTTTTGTTATTTTTTTTTACACTGTATATGAGCTTGACTCCATTTTCAATGTTGTTGTTGTTTAATACAAACTACTCTGCTTGTCATTTTTCCAATCAAGCAAATAACCACAGCAACAATAAAAGGAGGGGTAGGAAGCATATTAATACATTTTTTTGTTATTTGGCTCAAGGATAGTTAGAATGCATTAAAAAAAAGACAAGGAGAAAATTAGGTCTGTGCCCACCCAGAACTGAAAGGCCTTCCTGAGTAATGCAAGCCCAGACTGAGGCTAGAGGCTTTATGTGCTTAAACCCCAGAGATAACATGAAAATGGCCCCTGAGTGTCCTCTGAGACTGAGGATGTTCACTCGGAGTCCAAGAACTTAAGAACATATGTTTTA
>CABHPH010161424.1:0-49004 GCA_902168325.1 Peromyscus nudipes | reverse complement strand
AATTGGGTTATTTGGTATTTTGCTGTCTAGTTTCTTGAGTTCTTTATACATTTTGGAGATCAGCCCTCTGTCAGATGAGGGGTTGGTGAAGATCTTTTCCCATTCTGTAGGTTGTCATTTTGTCTTATTGACCATGTCCTTTGCCTTACAGAAGCTTCTCAGTTTCAGGAATTCCCATTTATTAATTGTTGCTCCCAATGTCTGTGCTATTAGTGTTATATTTAGGGAGTGGTCTCCTGTACCAATGCATCGTGGGCTATTTTCTACTTTCTCTTCTGTCAGGTTCTGTGTAGCTGAATTTATGTTGAAGTCTTTGATCCACTTGTACTTGAATTTTGTGCATGGTGATAGATATAGTTCTATTTGCAGTCTTCTACTTGTCATCCTGTTATGCCATCAGCCTTTGTTGAAGTCTCCCACTATCAATGTTTGAGGGTTAAAGTGTAGTTAAAGCTTTAGTAGTGCTTTCTTTACAAATATAAGTGTCCTTGTGTTTGGGGCATAGATGTTAAGAACTGAAAAATTATCTTGCTGGATTTTTCCTTTGATGAATATGATGTGTCCTTCCCTATCTCTTTTGATTAATTTTGATTTGAATCAATTTTGTTAAATATTAGAATTGCTACATCAGCTTATTTCTTAGGTCTATTTTGCTTGGAAAACCTTTTTCCAACCTTTTACTTTGAGGTAATATCTATCATTGATGTTGAGGTGTGTTTCTTATATGCAGCAGAAGGATGGATCCTATTTTTATATCCATTCTGCTAGTCTGTGTCTTTTTATTGGGATAATTTAGTCCATTGATATTGAGAGACATTGTTAATTCATGTTGTTTTGTTGTTGTTATTGTTGGTAGTGTGTATGTGTGTGTGTGTGCGTTCTTTGGTTTTGCTGGTGTGAGATTGTTTATTTATTCTGTTTTCATGGGTGTAGTTAACCTCCTTGGGTAGGAGTTGTCCTTCTAGTACCTTCTGTAGTGCTACATTTGTTGATAGATACAGTTTAAATGTGGCTTTATCATGATATCTCTTGTTTTCTCCATCTATGGTAGTCTGGGCTGCCATCTGTAGTCTCATAGAGTCTGCATGACATCTGTCCAAGCCCTTCTGACTTTTAGAGTTTCTATTGAGAATCTGGTATAATTCTAATAGGTCTGCTTTTATAAGTTACTTGGCCTTTTTCTCTTGCAGTTATTAATATTCATTCTTTGTTCTGTATGTTTAGTGTTTTGATAATTATATGGGAGGGAACTTTCTTTTTGGGTACATTCTATTTAGTTTTCTGTATGATTTTTGTACTCTGATAGGCATGTCCTTCTTTAGGTTAGAAAATTTTTCTTCTATGATTTGTTAAAAATATTTTTTAGGCCTTTGAGCTGAAATTCTCCTTTTATTTCTATTACAATTAGATTTGGTATTTTCATAGTGTCACAGATTTCCTGGATGTTTTGTGTCAGGAGTTTTTAGACTTAACATTTTATTTGACTGATGTACCTATTTTTCTATTGTTTCTTGAGTGTCTTAGATTCTCTCCTCCATCTTGTATATTCTGTTGGTGTTGCTTGCATCTGTAGTTCCTGCTTACTTACCTATATTTTCCATTTTCAGAGTTCATTCAGTTTAAGTATTCCTTATTGCTTCTATTTCCATTTTCAGGTCTTGAACATTTTATTTGCTCCCTTCGGCTGCTTGTCTGTTTTCTCTTGGCTTTCTTTTTATTAATTTCCTCCAATTTTTGGTGTCTTTCCTCAGTTGCTTTGTAAGATTCATTCATTTCCTTTTTAAGGGCCTCTGTCATCTTCATAAAGTTGATTTTAAGGTCATTTATTTTGGCTTTTGCTATGTTGTAGTATCCAGGGCTTGTGTGGTAAGATAGCTGGGCTCTAGCTGTGACATATTGCTCTAGCTATTGTTATGTTCTTACACTGGTGTCTAGGCATCTGGTTTTGGGATGATTATAGGTCTATATTTCTGGATTTATCTTTGTTGGGTTGGTGATTTGTTCTTTGGTTTCTATTTCTTTGGTCTTCTGGCTGGAGTGGCCTGTGGTTGAGTATAGACTCTCCACCTGAGTTGGTGCCTGAGCTTCTGATGGCCTGGGTGGCCTCTTGTTGAGAAATGGGTTTCCACCCTAATACGGAGCTTGATTCTGGCAGATGATGTGGTTGGTTTCTGCTTCAGCAGGGTGCTGCTACTTGAGTTGGGGGGCCAGTATTTTGTGAGCTTGAAGGAATGGCTGGTTGGGAGTGGATTGAGGAGGCATTGAGAGAGCAGAAGTGGTCTGAGGCTGAGCAGCCTACCTGGGGTTCTGGTGGTCATTGTGATCTCTGATGGGGCTTGGAGCTTCCATTGGAGTTTTGGTCAGGGTTATTGTGACCAGGAGAGGAGGGTTGGTAGAGGATAGACTCCACTATTACCGAGTGAGTGCTGGCATATATGGGTAGGAGCTTATCTGGAATTCTGGTTGCCACTGTAGCTTCTCAAGAAATATAATTTTCAACTAAAATAATAACATGAATGTCCAAAAGACAATTATAAAGGGATGGATAATATATATGTGTCATCTGACTGGGAATTTCAATAGGTAGTAATGCCTACAATCCCTGCACTCAGAAGTGTGAGTTAAGAGCATGGTAAATTTCAGGTCAACATTGGAAACATATGAGACTCTCTCAAAAGTACAAGCCACATAAAAGGAAACAAATATACCAAGGCAGCCAACAGTTCAAAACAAGGATCAAGGGAATGATGCACATGAACAAAAAAGAAGTTCCAAATAGATAGAAAGTGTCAAAAAGCACTCAAGAGAAATTATTGAGGTATTGCATATAACTAACTTGAAAATGCAGTAGAGAAATTCAACAGCACTCCAAACAGGAAAAGGAGGTCAGAAAACTTAAAGCCCAAGCTATAATACACTGGAAACTAAGGGGAAAAAAAGAAGGTGATGGCAATCTTAGTGGGAAATGGGAAATTATAAACATAGATACTTTTTTGTAGTACAGATATAAAGGAAGAGGGAGAGAGAGACTGAAAGGAACAAATGGAAGGAAACATTTACCCTAGGGATATTAATCAATGTCCAAGGCAGGAAACTTCAGTGGCACTTCAGAGAATGTATACAGAGATGAATGAATTCAAGTACAAACTAACAAATAAACAAACAAACAAAATAAAAAACCAAAAAAACAAAAAACATTCCCATATGAACAAAAAAATCTGTTTAACTTAGGGACGTGAATGACTTTCAGGTCAGGTATTTGTTTTTAGGGAACCTGTGTTCAAAGCAGAGAGAAAAATGGGTGAGAACCCATGGCTCTTCACCATTATAAATGAAGTTGTTTGGTGAAAACCAAAAACTAAGGAATCTTGAGAGCTGAAAAGAAACTCATTTGCTCATGGGTCTTCTCGAAATTACAATCAATTGCCTCAACAGAGAATCCTTCTGCCAGAAAGGAAAGATGTCATATGTGGAAATTCAGAAGAATTGAAACTGTCAAACAATGTTACTTCCAAAAATCCTCTTCTTTGTAAATACAGAAGGGTGATTTTTTTCACACCAACAAAGGATGGGGGAGTTTATCACCAGAAGATCAGCCTTTAAAAATGCAAAAGGCAGTTCTTCATGTTGAAGGAAAATGTTGTTAAGCAGGGACACAAAGTAATAAAAATGTAAGAGAACTCAGAATGTAAGTATACCATTAAACTTGGGCAACTTTTACACTATACCGTAGGTATAAAAATCAGTTCTCAGGGGGTAAATTTTGAAAACAAAACTATTAAAATGATAACTGATGTAACAATTTTTGTAACAATTTTTAATGGCCGTGGACTTTAAAGTATATTTAAAGTATATTTAAAGTATATTAAGACAAAATATACAAAAATAAAAAATTGTAGGAATGTGGGGTGAAAGTATATATGGCAAGTGACTAAAGTTAAGTTCTCATCATTTTAAAATAGTATAAGATGTTTTCTGCAAACAAAACCACAAATAGCAATGTCCTTAGCAAGTACATGAATTAAAAAGATCACATTACAGGAAAGCATCAAGCCAGAAAGGAACAAAAAGAAGAAAAATATATCTACAAATTGACCCCCAAACATGTAAGTACTCTAAATAAAAGCAGGTGGAATTCTCCAATAAAATTCAAGTATATAAGGACGTGCATAATAGCTACCCTTCTGTTATTGTAGAAAATACCTAAGGTAATCAACTTAAAATGAGAGAATATTTATTTTGGTTCACAGTTCTGGAGCTTCCAGTGGGCTTCTTGGTTATAGGCTGGTGATCATGATGTCATGTAAGGAGTGTAAGAACACTGGGTGTGTTAGTATTTTGAGATACTAATACATTTATTTCTGGTATATTTTCAAACTGTTATCTCCTATTGAAGTTTGATTTTTATCTGATTGAGAAACTTCCTCCCTCTTCTATAAAAGCTATACTAATTTCCATTCCCAATAACATAGTACAGGGTCCATTTTCTTCATTTATAATGGTGAGACAAGATGTTTATATGACAAATACAATTGAGATTCTCCTGCTGTAACTCTATGATGGCTTTGTGATACATAATAAAAAGTCAGCATTCTGCCAGTGCCATCAGCTTTAATCATCCTCTCCAGAGCCATGGGTTCTGTGCTCATCTTATGTTCTCAACCATTTTTCTCTCTGCTTTGAACACAGGTTCCCTGAAAACAAACACCTGGCCTAAAAGTCAGTCACTTCCCTAAGTTAAACAGATTCTTTTGTTCATATGGGAATTTTTTTAATCCCCCTTCCCAGGGACCTACTTTGACCATCTCACTTTGCTTTTCCAAATCACTGAGTATTTGTTATGCTATTTTTCCAATTATATATTATATTTACTGCCCATTCTTTCTCCCTGAAATTGCCAACTCCACAATGGCAGAAAATTTCATTTATCTTGTTTACTAGTTTATCCCCAGAACCTTGGAGTACCTTTAATACAGTTGTGATTCAAGAGATATTTTCAAATTGATACATAGGAAATGTGAGAAATGATAGTGGTTGATATAGGGAATGGAGTGAAAATAGACATAAGTAGAAGTATAATGATGTGGTTTGGACTTGGTTGATGGCTATGTTGGTCAATGAAGGATGGAGATTCCTTAGTGATACCCAGCTTTCTGGAACAAAGAAAGATTAGCTGAATATGATATTTATTGGGCAATAAGGAAGATGGTTGCCATAGCCATGGTAAGTTCAGATAGACCTGTCTAGAAGACACACAAGAACAAACTGTAGAAACAAGTTATGTGTGCATTTTAACAAGAAATAAATATCCGATTAGGAGTACATGCTGCCATTTGAAATGGACTTAGACAATTAAAGCCACTAAAGGGAAAAAAAAAAAAACACAGCGGGTATTATGGTACCAGGGAGAGGATTGTCGAGAGAACAGAAAAGCAACAGAACCATGGATAACACCATTTCTTCAAATGAAGATTATGAAATCCCATGTGGGGCCAAGCCAGTCCTGGGAATCTGTATGCTGAGTGAAGCCAGAAATTGAAGAAGAGTCATCAGACAGCACAGATGAAGTAAATGAAGGCCTGGGCATTTTTATTAATTTCAGAAATGAGTGGGACCTCGGCAATCTGTGAAAGATTCTTTTAAGGAAGTGGTGAAGACATTTCATTTGTTTATACTTACAGGCTGCTTTGGTAATGGGGTGGACAGCCCAGGTAGTAATAAGAGAGAAACAAGAAGTTGAAGCATTTTTTAAATTTCATGAGAGACAATATATTTAATAAGAAAGTGATAAGGCATATAGAGATTATCAGATCATAGTAAAAAGATCCTGAAAGTGACAATGGTGCCCAAGGTGGGCTGTGCAGAAACTGGCGTTCTACAGGAGACTTTGTTTCCTTTAAGTGAAAGAAACCAGGTGAGGTAGATGTACGCTTGATTTTCAGGTGTGCTGGCTCCTAAGAAGAGGAAGCTTCTGTTGGGCATTGCTATTCATCTCTGTGGATATAAAAGGTAATGCCTTTCACTTAAGAGTGATACGAGATACCCTGTGGTTTAAAATTAGGAGGAGAAAGTTTGGGAAAATGCAGTTACATCCAAGCCAGTAATGGGGAACTCAAGGCTTAGGTGGTTGGCATATGTTTTGGGTTTCCTTTTGTGAAAACTCATCCTTGCCTGCTCATTTTGAGACCTAGGCCTCAGTTCTCTGATGTACCAAATCCCTTCATCCCCTCACGCAATTCTAATATAGGCACCAGTCTCCTCTTTTCTGACATAGTACTCTTCTTTAATTATTTTAAATTGTATCACTTAATAGATATGAATTTATTCATTGATAGTTTTAATTTTTCTATTTCGTATAAACTAGTACCATATTTGGCAGTGCAACCCTTGTATTCTCACTCTACCCTTTTATCTCATCTTGGTTAGTATAACACAGGTGATCAAGTATTTGTTAATCAGTCGAATAAATTATAAAATGGGGACACGAACCAGAAAAGCTTAGTCCAAATGACATAATCATGCAAGAATAAGAAACAATTCAAACTTAATTAGAACTTAGAAAATTAAAAATGAACAAAGGAAAGTTAATCCAAGCAAATAAATATAGAAAAAATGGAAGTTGTGAAATAACATTATATAAAGGAAAAATAAATTCAAGAACTGAGTTCTTGCATAATTTAAAGACTTAGATACACCATTGAATACTTGGGTCCAATAAAGAAGAATAAGGGGTGATGTGAAAGCAATAAATGCTCATAACAACGGAAATTGTGGAAATTATACTATTTTAAGGAAATAAACCATATAAACATGAGTTGTTAAATTTCAAAATCCTAACCAAAAGATTTTCAGAATATAGAAATGTTCCAGCGTTTTGTTGCTATTGTTGTTTGGGTCTTTTTATTTTTGTTTTTGTGTTTCAATTTCAAGCAGGAAAACAGAACAGACAAATAATTACCAGATGTTTGTCTTCTTGAGAATGTTCCAGGGGACACACAGGCAAGGCAAAGAAGTGAACACAATCGATTCTGTACTCAGGTTTTGTCCTCACTTGCTTATTGCTATGAAGAATGGAATGTTAAACTAGGAAGAAACCAGCACCAGGAAATAATTCTTTCCTTCTTCTTTAGAGTTCCAAGTTCTATTGAAGAGGAAATATAAATGAATAAAAGAGCTGTTAGGAAACACTCGATTGTGAAAAAGGGCAGAGTACAAGCTTAAAAGGTCCTGTGGAGACTTATTCTTTCCTGAAAATATCCAAGTGGGAGGGCTGAGGGGCTCGCACACAGAAGGCACATATTTTAGCTACATTGAGAAATCTTGGTGAGGCCACTGTGTGTTTGACAGGCTTGCTGTATATGTGGTATCAGTCGCTGTTGTGGAGGGCTTACTTGCCCTACGTGGGTGCTAGAAAATCCTCACCTACGTCAACAGTCAACAAGAATGTTCCCATCAAATAAGCGGTAAATATCGGGGGTGGGGGAGAACTGAATGTCTGCCCTCCAATTTGTTGCACCTTCTCCAGTCTCTCCTCAATTCAACTTCTTTTCCAAACCTGACAATCACTAAGAGAAATATTGGAAAAGGGGGGGCTACTTCAAAGTAGCTTCCTTCTTGTACATGGGATTTCTTTTGTTTATTGCACACTGAACCCAATTAAAACTACCAGTATAAAAACAGGTAATTAATTAAATTAATTGAAAAGGATCCTGGGATTTTTTTTTTTTTTTTTAGTGTTGAATGTGGAGTCAGGGAGTGAGAGGTGAGTGATAGCTCAGCTAACATCACCAGGATTCTGTGTCTTTCTTAGGAATTTATGATCACTTTTCATTTGCCTTTGTACAGACAGATTGAATCACTTAGACAGGGAAATGATTGTGAGAGACCCTAGTTCATGTCTTTCTTAGATGTTATATTTACATGTATCTTCTACTTAACATAACACGTACTTGTGTGTGCCTGTGCATGTGCATGTACATGTGAGCCTGCCTGTGTGTGCATGCGTGTGTGTGCATGCATGTGTGTGTGTGTGTGTGTGTGTGTGTGTGCATATTCCTGTACATATATTATATATTGCCCTGACCAAGAGGAGGGACACTCTTATTGGTCAGTTTCAGTAAGCATTTATTCTCAACACTCAGGGGATAACCAGTAATTCATAATGACTTCAACAATCATAGAAGAAGATCTCTCCCAGAAGGAATAACTCATATTACAGGAATTACAAGGAGAGAAAAAGATTCTACTGCTAATGTACAATTACTATTGGCCTGCCCCAAATATTTGCAAGAGAAAGCACAGGTGTAACTTCATGAGGATTATATAATATAGGAAAAATATATACTGATTTTTAAATTCTTCCTTTTAATTTTTGAGATTATAATTACATAATTTCCTACTTTCCTTTCTTTTTTCTAAACTCTCCTACATACTCCTCCTTGCTCTATTTCAATTTCATGGCCTCTTTTTTTAAAATTGATTGTTGGTTGTTACATATGTATATGTATATGTATATAAATATATGTATGTGTGTGTGTGTGTGTATCTTAAATACATACATACAACCTGCTCACTCTCTGTAATATTACTTACAAGCATCCTTTTTAGGACTAACCATTTGAGATTGGATAATCAAGTGGTGTGCTTCTTCCTGGGGAGACTATTATTTCTGCTTTCATCACTCCTTAGTTTCTTATAGATCTTTGTGTAGGGTTATCCTGGCATTTAAAATATGGGTGTGCTGGTTCATTTTTGTAAACTTGAGAGAAACTAGAGTCGCTTGGAAAGACAGAACCTCAACTGAGGAAATGTCTCCATAAGACTGGCCTGTGGATATGTTTGTGGCAGTGTCGCCCCCAGGGTCTGTAGTCTTGAGTTGTATCAAAGAGTGGAGCTGAGCAAGATACGGAAACAGTCAGTAAACAGCATTCCTTCATCATCTCTGCTTCGGTTCCTGTCTCCAGGTTCCTGCCTGGAGTTCCTAATTTGTCTTCCCTTGATAATGTATAAGGCAAATCACAGCAACAAAATAGCAAACAAGAATAATGGGTAAAAAACACATTATTTTTTTAAAATGGGTGATGAAAAACAAACAGCAAAACTATTATAAATATTTAATTAATGTGTTTTAAATTACCTAGTATTTTCAAAAGTAATTTCTAATTAAAAATAACTTATTGTAAGCCCGAACCAGTCTCAGGTAGTACTGAATTCTATACAGACAGTGAACCATTAGTTGCATTAAAACAGATGTCATTCTCTGGACCCAGTCCTGGAGATGAGGAAAGGTGTACCTCAGTGGCTGCTTGAGAATGTCAAAGACATGGCTCTTCTTTGCAGATCCAGAAAGAATTGGAATTTACTCTGGGTGAAGGGCTCAGACTTAAAATATCATAGAAGGGGGTGAGGGAGCAAAACAATATAAGAGCCAGAGGAAAATGATGCTAGCTTTGAGACTATTTCTTCTAGAAATGTCAGGGAAGCTACTGTAATTTAAGTCTCAACAACATGGCTGCCTAAACAGGACCTGATCAAGAATGGCACCAATAGATATGCTGACATGGAAGAGGAAATTCTCAGGAGTAGGCAAAGAACTATAGTTGAGTAAGGGATCCTGAGAGTGAGAGAAAATAATCATCCCTGGGGAAGAACCCCCTAATTGTTTATCTGATACCAAGTAGTCAGCCCTAAAATCATATAAATACAAGTAACATTATATGTATTGAACAGATCATATTAATGTATGCAGGGATATATGTATATATATATATATATATATATGTGTGTGTGTGTGTGTGTGTGTGTGTGTACATGTATACACACATATGTATATACACACACAAATAATTAAAGAATAAAAGGTCATAGGCCATGAATTTGAGAGAAAGCAAGGGAGTAACCTCACATGAGAGGGATTGGAAGGAGAAAAGGAAAGGGGAAAGTGATGTAACTATGTTTTAAATTAAAAAAATTAAAGAAACAAAAATTATTTTAATTTTGATGGGAAATAAAGAAAGAAACATAAAATTGAAATAATGAGCATTTTATCTAAGGTCTATTTAACATTTTCAATAGCATTTATTAGATTGGACTGACAACCTATGGACTTAGTTCACTGGTCATCAGCAATCTGAGGCTTAAGAAAACATTCAGGTACTTTATGTACTATAAATATATTAGTTTTCAACATTCATTTGCATTATGTTGGAATAATGAAAGAAACAAAAATATATCCTTTTCCTTTACTCAGTTGTAAAATTTAAAAAATTCAAGAAGGAGAAATAAAATGAAATTAATAAACATCATATGGCAAAACCTCTATTTTTATCAAAGCCATTTTAAATTCACAATGCCCTGACAGAAGGCTGTATAGTAAAGAGGGAGCGCCAGTAAGGGACACAAATAAAATTCCTGTCAAATTTCTAAGATAGCAGCTGAAAAATAGAAAGTAAAGAGATAAGGGCACAGACTTGAAATATGGGTCATGAGTCATTATTAACAATAACAAAAGGTAATTAAATATTAGAAGAGAAAAAAATGAGAGCTGGCAATACTGCTCAGTAGGGAGAGGTGCATGCAATTGAGGTTTGACAGCCTGAGCTCAATCCAAGGATCCTACAAGGAGGCAGGAGAGAACCTACTCCCCAATGTTATTTTTTGACATCCACAGAAGTGTTGAGCATCAAGCAGCTGTACACACACACACACACACACACACACACACACACACACACACACACACTGCCCACACAGAAAGAGACAGACACACAAAAACACAATTATGAAAAGAGAATATGAGAATACAAGGCTTATAAAATATAAGCAGGTATAAATATATGCTAATAAATTTGAAGGTATCATGGAGAGAATATTCTTAGCAAAATATTTATTATGCAAATTAACCCCAGAATGTAGAAAAATTAAAAAGGTAATTGAAAAATAGATAATTTAAGACTGTCAAGTACTCTATCAAAATGTTTGCTCTTGGTAGTGTTTTACCCCTAAATGCTTTCAAACTTACAGGTTAAATAGTACTTACAAGCTTCGAAAGTTGATTTTAACAATACAAAAGTAGACTAAGAGGCTTAAATATCCATCTTCAGGACTAGCTCAATCACTAGCGCTTAATTCTCAAAGACAACATTGAAAAGAAAGCTTCATTCTTACCCATGGTTTTAAATAAAGAGAAGCTTTAAATGAATACAAACAGAAGGTGGTTGCTTAGAATAAAACTCCATGACTTTACTTAGTGGGAAGTCCCAGGAAAAAAGATATATTTAATACTAGGCAAGTTAATTTACTGTATCATTTAATTGTGTCAAATTAGAAAAATTATAAAATAATCACTTAGACTTTTCTGTAATAATGAACTATAATATTTACATGTATTTACTAATCTATAATAATAATAACCCATGACTGTTTATAATTTTTAAATGACTTAGTTAATCATGACAAAATGTTAGGAAAATAAGATTTCTATGTGAAATGCAATTAGAAATTAGAAACTGTTAGAGCTTAAAGTTAAATGAATGTGAGTCAAGATCTCCAATCACAGATACAGGGTAAAACACGACTCTCCATTCTCCACCTTTTTATCCTTGAACAACTATTAACCATTTATGCAAATCTCAGTGATTTCTCCTCTCTAGCTTTAGGGAGCAATTTTATCATCTTGATTGTAAATAAGCAGACACTTGGTTTTAAAGTATGTAATCTTTGTTAGAAGATATTTATAATATTATATCAGTGAACTTAAGGACACAAAATTGAGAGTCTTGTGGCATTTTAAAACATTACTATCATGATACATTTTTTCTGACTCTTATTGTGTCAAAATCTAGAGAGCAATTCTTTGATTTAAGAACTTGGTGGTACTTTACTTTGAATGGCAAAACAATATCATGTTAAATATGCATTGTAGCTAAGGAAAACTGGCTTGTGTTCTCATGTGATTTCTGGGATAAGGAAATGCACTGGTTTAAGGGAAAGAAGTGTGTGGGTAGTTCTGAACATTCTCATGGCAATTTTAGTTGTATGCTGAAGTACATCATAGACTAAAGGACTAGCAGCGCAGGAGACAGTTTTGTTGACCATTGTACCTGTATTTAGCATGATAGGCATTTAAGACCCAGAGTTAGCTGAAGCAAGGCAGATGTGGAGACCCCAGGGACTACTACGATGTCATTCAGCTTGACTGCAAAACAAAACTATAACATGGGACTTGTTTTTTTTTTTATGTGTAGGAGTATTTTATCTGTTTATATGTGCCTCTCCTTCCCCCTCTTTCCCTCCCTCTCTCTTTCTCTCTGTATGTGTGTGCGTGCGCGTATACCATATGTATGTAGTGCCTGTAGATTCCAGAGTAGGCATTATAACTTTTCTGGAACTAGAGTTATAGATGGTTGTGAGATGCCATGTGGGTGCTGAGAATTAAATTCAGGTCTTTTGGAAGAGCAGCAAATATTCTTAACCACTGAACTATCTCTCCAGGCCCTAAAACACAGGACTTTCTGAGTCTTGGCCTTTGTCTGAATAAGGTGTTCCTTAATGGATATGGCATCACAGTACTTTCCTGGGATCAGCAGATCATGTTGATTAGACACACATTCTTACTTGGGATAGTAGAATGTGCCCCTCTTACTTTACCTCACATTCTAATCATTACAGCCGTTTTATAAATTTTAATGTAAAGTTTTACATTATTTTACACTATGTGGTACAATATCTTTGATTTCTCTTGCTTTCATTACATCTGTCCCAGGACCCTGAAAATCATTCCAGTTATACATATAGGATCCCCACCCTCCTCAAGTTTATTCTGTAAGGAACTCACAATGAAAACTATGTAGCATACATAGATCATGAAATCACATTGACCATCCCCTAAGGTGATTGATTTACAGTTTGAGTGCTGAATTGTGTCTCCTAATGCTGTTTGAAATTTAATTCTTAGTACCTGTGATTGTGACTTTAATTTAAAGGGATCTTGAATGGTGTAATAAAGATTATAGAGGTCATATTAGAGTAAGGTGGCTCTTACTCCAGTATAGCTAGTACTGTCAGGAGCAAAGAACAGAAACACAAAGACACATGGGAAATACTGGGTGCAAATGGGTGATGACTGGAATTCTTTATTTTCAAACAAGGAGCTTCTCAGATTGACAGAATACAGAGAGTTAAGAGAAGCAAGTCTGGAGCAGTTTCATGCCTAGAATCATTGGGGAGAATGCGGATAACCAGACATGGTGTTGTATAGAAATAAGACAAAATCTATGTGTGTATTGTTTTAAAGCATATAGCTTGTACAAACTCATTACAGCAGTCATAGAAGATAAGCATATCCAGTAATCAATCAGAATTCTTGATTCTGAATATTGCTACTGAATCCTTATCTGCTTTGATACAGGTATCACTGAGTGTCCTCCTGTAGACAAATACTACATGGTCCATGGTTAGCTTCTTATCAATGGGAAGAGTGATACATTTTTAGTACCTAGCAATTCCAGTAGCAAATATAAATATTTTCCTGTAAGATGAGGGAACTGGGCCAAGAAGATGGTTGAGTGGGTAAAGACCTTTGCCTTGCAGATCAGATACCCAAGTTCCATTCCCTTGACCCATATGGATGGAAGGAGAAAAGCAATTTCACCAAGTTATCTTGTGATTTCCAAGTTGTCTTGTTATGTGCCCTGGCAATTGCACACTTTTACACATACATCACACCTAATAATTGATACTAATACACTAATAAGAAATGGGTTGGAGCAATGGATCAGTGGTTAAGAGCACTCGATACTCTTCCAGGAAACCTAAGTTCATTTCCCAACATCTACAACTGTCTGTAATTCTAGCACCAGGGTGTCTGATGCCTTCTTTTGACCTCCAGGGGTGCCTGATAGATTGCCTGCAGTACACACATAGTTACACAAAATACGCTTCAGTAAAAAAGAAATAAATCTAAAAATAATACACCAAACCCAAGATGCATCCATGCCACCCCTCTTTCTGGGAGTGGAATGTTCCATTATGTAACAACAGAGAAGAATTAAGAGTCCTCTACGTGCAAAGGTAATTTCCCTTTTATTCTTACGGATTAATTGTAAAGCCTACCCTGGATAATAACTATTAATAGACTAGAACTTTGAAGGAAGAAAAAGAGCCATTTGGTCACTGGCGCTTTGCAGGTGAGGGTATAGGTTTGGTTCCATAGTGTGATTCAATTTCCAAGAAAAGAAATGTGAGTGGGTTATACCAACAGTTTATTTCCCGTTTATCTCAATTCAAGTGTACCTGGGTCCCCTTCTATGACAAGTTTGAGGAGAGATGTGGGGACCCTTCTAATAATGATGACTTCCACTGGGAGAGATGTGAAAAACAACATAATACCGGAGAGCAGTTTGAACAGTGAGAGGGAATCATGTTGATTGTGAAAACCAAGGCAGATGGCACACAATCAGGAAATTTGTATTGCATAAATGAATGCAGGAAGGAAACAAGGAAGGGGGTGGATGTGCATGGATGCTCTCATTCTTCCAGTTTCCTACGTCTGCTCTGTTTAGATCTCTCAGAATCATTCTTCCTTTTGGCTTGAATGTCTTCCTACTTCCATCATGATTCTAAATCCTGAGTATGCTGTCCAGGACTCCCCATCATGTGCTTCACTCTCTACTCTGGAGGCACCTTTCTGTCACACCCCAGAAACCCAAAGTACATGCTTTCTCTGACTTTCTTCCCACCAAAAATTTGGCTGAAAAGTCTCTGTTCATTCCACAGACTTCTATCAATCCTTCAAGACTAGGCACAGATGACATCAGCTCTTGGAAGTTCACTTGCTTTTCGATGTCCAAGTTGAACTACATATATAGCAGAGAAAAGGAAAAGACCAAGAATCTCACCATTGACTTTATTATGTTATCTCCCCTCAGAAAACCAAATGCTATAAAAAGGCTTATAACTTTGCTTCTCTACCTTTTCAAAAATTTTAATCCTTACTTTACTCTAGACTGCTTTTTCTTTATTATTTGTAGTAAGCAATCATTTCTATTGATTCATAGAATTGGCATGAGTTAAAGAAACAACATTGTGAAACGTAAAAATACTTTTGTGCATTTTAGTCAATTACTGACTACATAAATGATGGTAGTCGGCCCCAGGTTTATGTGTTTTATGGCTTCTATATTTCCAGTTTGTGTCATTTCACTTAAGTGTGGTTTAAATACCATGCTGTTCTGTGTCTTATGGGCCCTACGAATGTGAAATCCATTTCTAACCTCGAATTATGGATAAATGTAGATGATTGATCTGAAAAGGAAATAAGTGTGAGTATAAGAATTGTGAAGCTAGAAAACCAGTGGTACTTATCGCTTGCCTGTCAAGCATAGCTCTATCTCACTGTAGCCACAGTCTTGAAAAAGTGGCAATGTGATGAAAATTGTCAAGGGATTTTCTTAAATGAATATAAGGAGACTAACAAAAATTTTATAAGGGATTCTACCAGGTATGAAGAAACTTCTAATAATCTGGATTAAACAACAGACAGCTCTTCTCAACATCATGATGACTATGTTCAAAAGAAAACACAAATTTGAAATGAAAACTAGAATTACTGTGATGTTGGGGTTACTCCTAGCTCTCTCTATGTGGGGGCGTTAAACAATTTTAGAACTATTGTTCATTGCACAATATGGAAAAGAATGTTGAACCTGAGAAAACTGAGCTGAAGACAGCTGGAGAGTTGTTTGAAACTTGTATTCAGAGCTTGTCAATGCCACTAGGTCTGTGGGTATATTCAGTGCTGTTCACACAATGACAAAATTGCCTAATGATATATTTCTTACAACATGTTCTTCTCCTTGAGTCCTATGACTATATTTGCACCTGTTTTTTGTAGATACTGCAAAGCTTGCTCCAATTGGTGTCCTATCCTTTAATGTATTTATAGGGGTGTTATTGTCTAGAAAGGTCTAATATAGTCCAATCCACCCTGTTTCTAACATTTATAAGATTATAGACAGCGTATTTCTATGCATTTTTATGTGCTGACATTCTTTTCATTTGCTCCATTTAGAATTTATTTTGTTGTACATAAGTGACATGGTGAAAATGTGAGATTAATGGCACAAAGGAGCTTGTTTCTTCAGCTGGGATTAAACGCCAGGCTTTCATTGTACTTTCAAAGCTGTCGCATCATCAAACTTGCTTTCTATTCTTTCAGCACCTGAAAATAGCATGGAATGATGAAGAGAGCAGCCCCAGATGCCTCAGCAGATTGTACCATTTCCATAAATTTTCAATGCACTGTCCTGTGCATACAGCACTAATGCTGCTTCTACAGACTTGGCTCACAGAGTTTGGTGTCATGGGGCTTCAGTGCTCACCACTGTAAATAAATGTCATAAAATATCTGTTCCTAAAATGGAATCCTGAACAGTCAGCACAAGGCTCATTCAGGATGTTTGTCAATCATGCAAATTCAGGACTCCACATAGTCACTAAAGCATGGTTTTTGCAACTGAAAAGAGATTCCTATTTGCCCTGAAACTCTAGCATCCTCTAACCTCAAAATGAAACCAGTGAAATGGGTGCACATTGTGTTTTATTTCCAAAGCTTAGCACTAACTTGTCTCAAATTCTAATATTATTATAAAACAATATCATTCTCACCAACTAGCAGGTGTTGGATATGACCAGAACTCACTCTAAAGCAGTTTATCGTGAAACCATCTCAAAACACTATGGATTTTGTTTCTCCATTCTCTTCAAAATAATTTGAAACAGAGAGCCCCACCTTTTTGTCTGGGAAGGTTGTGTGTTTTGAAGAAACTAACACTTTTTTTTGTTTGTTTTTAGAGACAAGTTTTCTCTGTGTAGTTGTGGTGCCTGTCCTGTATCTTCCTCTGTAGACAAGGCTGGCCTAAAACTCACAGAGATAGGCTTGGCTCTGCCTCTGAGTGCTGGGATTAAAGGCGTGCACCACATCCGCCCATCTAAAGAAACCAACTCTCATTTCAACAAGTTACGTAAGTATTTTATTTCTATCTCCACAGATCCAGAAAACGAGTTGGGGAAGAATTTTCTTGTCAAGTTCAGAAATTAGTAAGTCTTAAAACCCGGACTAACACTCAACATTTTGGTCCAGACCCAAAGCACATTCTATTGAGCACAGCTATTTGAACGTACAGGAGGAATAATTTCTCAGACACAGAAATAGCCTCAACAGTCAGGTGTCAAGGTACCAGAAAACAGAGTAAGAGAAGGTCGTGGAGCCATCAGTAAGCAGCCAGCACTGAGAGAAGCTGTTTTCTGAATACAGGTAGAGATAGGTATGGGTGAAACCTCATGGCACACTAGCAGCTAGTGAATTACTTCCTGCATTCTCTATGGCTCTGATGCAATTTATCTGCTCACTACAGTGGATGTGAACATGGTCCTTGTGCCCTTCTCATTGCCAACATCCCTAGTAATTTCAAAGAACTTCACACATACACACAAAATATGACTCCAAAATATTTCCCATAAAATAGCCTTATTACAAATATAGCAAAATACTTTCCCCATATAATAAACGATATTTGGGAAACAAACTACAGTTTATTAAGAATTTTCACGTAACTTAATTTCTCACAACATCTTGCTGAGGTCATTATTATTCTGATTTATTTCCATATTTCCTATAAAGAAATTGAAATGGAACATGTCAGTGTGATTTTTCCCTAGGTCAGCAAGATGACACTGGGATTTAAGGCTGTGTCTCCCTGCCACAGATTGTTTTGTATCGTTCCAGCTGGCCCCCTGTTATTTTTGCAATCCACTGAGGGCTGCAATTTGCTAACCAGTTGTTGAATGGTTGAAACACCATCCTTATCTCTTTTAAGAGGTGAAAGGCTATGGTGTCAGTACGAAGACTCCACCGACAGAACTGCACCATTAAAGCCGGTGATTTCAGAGATGGATGGGGAGGGAATACATTCCAGACAATCCCTGCGCAGACAGCTGTGACCTTCAGCTAAGGGAAAGCCATCACTGTGACGTCAGAGTTATTTAGTAGAAATAACAGTAATCAAACCCAACACACAAAATCAGCACCAGACTGAGGCTTGCTTTAGGACAGGAGAACAGCCTGCTTACTCTCATGTCAGGGGCTTCAGCTGAGTGAAACTGTTTGAAGAATAAGTCTTAGAATATTTGGATATTCTCAGCCGGGCGGTGGTGGCGCACGCCTTTAATCCCAGCACTCGGGAGGCAGAGCCAGGCGGATCTCTGTGAGTTCGAGGCCAGCTTGGGCTACCAAGTGAGTTCCAGGAAAGGCGCAAAGCTACACAGAGAAACCTTGTCTCGAAAAAACAAAAACAAACAAACAAAAAAAAAAGAATATTTGGATATTCTCATTCTTCTTTAAATAATTCCTCTCCACCTCTACCTTTCAGTCTGGCGATGAAACAAAAGCTTCCAGCTAAAAAACTACATAATTTTAGTTTCAAGTTTTGTTTGAAGTTTGGTTAAAAATGATTTGTACTCCATAAATAATTTCAGAATCTTTCCTTTTCTCGACAAGCGTCTTGTATTGGGATTCTGTAACTTATTAAGGACATGCTATTTCTATTGATCTTTTTTGTGAGTGCTTGAAACCGCTGCTGTAATGTATTTGAGGAAATTGGCATGGATAGTGCAGGTAAATTGCAAGAGGTCTCCAGAGAGAAGGTTGAAAACTTGGACTTGATTGCATGTCTCGTTATTGAACTCTGATGCTCTCTCCCACTACGAGGCTGTCTTAGCGCCTTAATCCTGAAAACTCTTGAAACACAGTGCTTTTGTGATCTGTTGCGAATGTAATACTGCTGGACAGAGGAATTGAGCACAAGGCTCTGGATGACTTTTCTCTCCCCAACATGCTATCGCATTAACTTTGTCCTTATCTGGCACATTTATTTCATTTGTGTAATTTTCTCTACTGCTTCTTCCAGGAAGCAGGATTCTCACTTAGAAACACTTAAATAAATCTTGTGGTTATCCTATATGTTCATTTCTATCACATTTTTCTGTTTCATTTTGCTATCACCAATGTTTTTGTCACACTTTTTTTATTCTCTTTCTGGCTTTAATTTATATTTCGGTGTACATCATTACTCATGTGATTTTATATTAAGAAGGATATTAAGATGAGTACAGTCAGCCAAAGCTGTCAAAGATATGCTACAAGGAAATAAAATTCATTCATTCATTGATTCCACATGAGTCTGAATTGTATGCATAGTGCTAAGGAGGAACCAACCACACAACAGTCACTTCTCTGTTTAATCAGTGCTCAACACAAGACTCATGCTCACGGGAAGAACAGTCTAAACTGCAGAACTCCTGTTAAAGGGCTATGCCTTCATTGGAATTGGTTACTCTATCCTGGGAGGGCTGGACATTTGTGTCTGTTAATTGAAAGGGTTTGAGGCCATGTGTGAACAAGGATTGTATTCTAAACTATGAAAAGCACAGGGAGAGAACAACCAAGGAAGACAAATTAGTTAAACTGTGTAACAGCTCTGCTGGAGCCTCATCATAGGCACAACCAGAAAATATGCTTATAAAAGAAAAAAAAAACACTAGATTTTTTTTTCAAGAAAATTGAGTACCAGCCTAAGACTTGTCCACTTAAAAGCAAGAGGGAAGCAGTGTTGGTTCATGAGCAAAGGCTGTACAATAGTAACCTAAAACTTCAAATTAAATGTCTAATATTGTAGAACTGGTTACAATCAAATGCTGGTTGGAATGTATATATATATATGTATACATATATATATTCTCCAAAATGTAAGAAAGCTAAAAACAAATAACAAGTAACTTTATTCTAATAAACACATTTCAATGATGTAATAAGAATATACAGTAAGTTTTATTCTCTATATACTGTAAATATAAGTCATTAGTAGTTGCATGAAAGAGGTGGTTCAACAAACTTTATGCCCTCCCTCTTGTTTTTCAAAGCACAGTTTATATGTATACATAATATTCTAAGACTGATTTTCTGGCAACCCATCTATTGTCTCGTTTCATATCTTCAGACTACAAGCTACTTTAAACGAGGAAGCACATTATAAGTAGTATTTTTAATCTATCCTAGATAATTTATACTGTCAACCCGACATAACCCAGAATCACCAGAATGACTCTCCACTTTCTAATTATTTTTATCAGTTTGGTCTGTGGACATATTTGTGAAGGACTGTCATGATTATTAATTGATGTAAGAGAACCCAGACCATATATCCATACCATACCACTGGATCTTCAGCTGTATAAAGAAGCTTGAGCATAATTCTGAGTCAAGTCAGTGAGCTCTCCAGAAAAAAAAAAAAAAGTAGCAGCATCCCTCCTTGGTACTTGCCTCCATATTCCTGCCTTGAGTTCCTCCCACAACTTTTCTTATTGATGAATTATTGCAAGGAAGTGTAATTCAAATAAACAATTTCTCAAAGTTATTTTTGTTCAGAATTTTTTATCACTGTAATAAGAAGGATGCTATAGCATAATCGAATAGACTTTAAAAGTAGATGATAGATTGAGCATTAATTAGTGTAATATTTGTGCATAAAGTAGCATAGCAGTTACCATGTGTGCATGTCTATGAGATTTGCATTTCTTAGCTCTTAACATGATACTGTTCAAGACAGATTGTATTTATTATTTTCAACAATTTCTAATTTTTCTCGAAAATTATCATGTAATATTTTCATACTCAGCAAAGTGGATGTTTAAGGGGAATAATGCTGTTGCTTTGTCTCGAGAGCTTCTAGGGATTTTAATGAACAATATATTTCTGAATAGGAAGAAATAAGCCTTAAAACAATAGCAGAGAAACTCATTTTCCTTTTCCTTCTATGAATGAAAGTGACTCCATGGGGCAGGCGAGACGTTACTTAGCAGGCTTTTTAGTAGTCAGTGTGTGAGGCAATAAAAAAAGAGAATAGATCTGTTCTATGGTTTGAAGAACTAAGAGAAAGGACAGACAGAAAACACATTTTCACAAATACAAATTATTCTTTGAAGACAAAGAGTGAAAGAAAAAGGTTTTTAGAGATGCTACCTCCCCTGGTCTCCCTCTGTGCAGGCAAGGTAATTCTTAGTTTCAAACAGATTCTCCCCCGAGGAGATAATTGAGTCATCTGGGGGAAATGGGAAACAAATGCGGATTCAGATTCAAAGAGCTTTATTAGAAGTGCTTTCAAACTATGAAATCTTCAATTCACTGGTGGAGACAACAAATTCGCAGTTTACTTAAACAGAAAATACCATGCAATGTGAACTTGGATGTGGAGGGTAAGGTAAGTCTATGAAAGCAAAGACATTGCTTAGTGAGAATGAAGATATAGACTACGTAATTAAATTGTGGGAGAGTGACAGATGTTATCAAGCTTCCACTTGGTACAAGGTAAACAAAGAAGGAAACAATAATAAATGTGAAGAATAAGATGTTAAATTGTCTTTTTGTCCTCAGCAAATGGATACTCATCTGAAGCAATTTCATTCTTTTACTCACTTCTGATGTTTCTTGGTTATAGAACTATTTCTTTATTTGGATTTATAGAAGACTGAGCAGCAGGGTGGTGAGAATTGAACACATTGTAATGCAATTGTTGAAAAATAGAAGCAGTTTACAAAGTAAAACAATTTAGCTTGTAAGAGGGGAAAATGTCTTTTGAAACTAATGTGATAAGAAATGAAATTTGATGACTTTCTTTCTTCAGTAAAGGAATTTGCAGATCAAATGAGTAGGATGGGCTAAACCACTAAAACCAGAGACCCAAGGATATTAGGGTCTCTTTAACTGGCTATGTAAAGAGATGGAAGGGGATGAATTCAAATTCAAAGATTACTGAAACTTGAAGCCTGACATTGTGTTTCAAGGAAATTAAAGGCTATTTTGTTTCTTTCTCTAGAAGACATCAAGCATGTCTGAATGCATTCAAGACTCAATGTTGAGATGGTCTACTGCCATCATGGTATAGTTGGCAAAAGTTGGAATTAACATTCAGAAATAACATGATACAAAATGAGTGTGATAGAGTACAGCTGAAATTTAAACACTTGGGATGATTAGATATCACAATTCAAGACATGCAAATTCTCTCTGTGTGTGTCTCTTTTGCTGTCTCTGTCTCTCTGTCTCTCTTTCTGTCTGTCTCTCTCTCTTGCTCTCTTCACCCTGATCATGCATCCCACGATGATATTTTACTAAACCTCTGAGTTGTCTTGGTCATGGTATTTTCTCACAGCAATAGAACGGTGACTAAGACAATATGTTGTGCACAAAAATTAAGACACACTTAACCACTTTCTGATTAAGTTTATTACCAGTTTTAAATCATGTCTATCTAGTGTCTCTACGCAACAAAGAAGGAAGAAAAAAATCACTCAGTATATAATACAATTATAATCAAGGGCTTCTGCATGCCTGTAGTTTTGTCTTAAAAAATCTGTGTGGAATCCAAAATAATACAATTCCTTTTTGTTTTATTAAGTATGATACTTCTCTCTTTCTTATCTCCCATCCAGAGTACTGCTTCAGTATATTCCTCAATCCTTGAAAATATATTTTATCCACTCAAATATTTTTTCATTTAAAAGAAAATAACCAGCTGTAGAAATGTTGTTTAAACAAGAAAGTTCTAGGAAATAATATATAAGTGGGTCTTATATACTGAAGTCATTGTTATTTATATACTTGTAATCTGTGTAGTAATTATTACCTTTTAACAAAAATAAACTAATATGAAACATAATTTGACAAGTGATTCTCTTTGTTATCACTGTCAGTTTCATTTTCCTGAATGTCTGTATATTCTTTCATGAAATGAAAACACAGCATGCCACCCTGCTTGCATATTAAATGCATAATTACCCTACACTGGCTTTGTCTTTTCCCTCCTGTTCACTAATAGTGAGCTATTTGGGGGTGACTTTATTTCTGGTTGAGTGTCTTCTCTATGTGATTTTTCCTGTGCCTGTTTTCATATTGTCTTTATTGATCTCAGTTCTGTCCACATGGTTTCATGGAGAGCCCTGTAATAACTACCCCATGAAGGAGGCTCTTGGTTTATCCCCAGCTTCTCATTCCCCATATCTTTATTTTCTTTGAGAACAAGGATTTGGTAGGTATCAAACACTGCTGGTACTTAAATTTCAATTGTTGACAGTGGGCCACAGAGTGTGAGGTGAAATCAGAGACATAAGACTTCACTTGTCTTTTGTGTCTTCAATTAATACCAGTTTCATTTTGGAGAACCCCATATAAAACCTCCAATAAGACCCTATGGAACAGAGCTATCTATTGTAGGTTCTCAACCAGGACCAGTTTCGTCCCTGACAGAACACTTGACACAATATGGAAATACTCTTGGTTGTGTAACTATGATAAAAGGGATTACCAGTATCCACTATTGAGATAGAAAAAAATGACTTTACACATTCTACACTACACAAAACACTCTACAGCAGAAGAAAAATATTCTAGAAGAAGGGGTCCAACAATGCCAGGATATAAAGCTCTGATCTACATAACAGATAGAGTCAAGTTTATTTAATTATATCATGTACATTTATCACTTCACTGCATGTTAAAAGAATAATTTGCACATTGAATTAGAAATTAAGTATCCTCATATATTAGAGAAACATCACCTTCTCCCGAAGACTAGCCTAATGCTTGGTAACAGGGGAGTATCACATTGTGAGTATACAAATCATACTGCTTAGATAGAGCACAAGCTACTCTGGTGACTCGTCTGTGTCTGTTGTTTCATTTAATTTTGAATACCGCTTCCAGAGATTGAAGTTTCAGTTACAATTGCTATGTGTCAAATTATACAAAATAATTTAAAGTCTTAAAAACAGCTGTTTTTGTTGACTCACAGTTTGGAGTTTATAAATAGGGAAACATTTTCTGTAGAGAAGGACATCATTTTAAATGGATCCTGTGATTGCAAGCTACAATTCAAGATGGCACATGCACATTACTTGAGATTGATACTGACTGCTGGGCATGGGATACAACTGTGGTATTGATCAGAACACCTATCTATTGCTTCTCCATAATTACAGTCTCACATATATTAGACTTCAAGACTGTGGTCACTTTCTATTCAGTCAGTCACATCAAGAGGACCAGGACGACCCCTGCTGTCCTTTCTCAGCATATGAAATATTAAGTTCTTTTCAGAAGGGAGGAGCTTGCTTGGTCATTGAATGGAGTGCTAGTGAATTGGCTGACACATTTGCAAACCCTTGCAGAAGTACCATCAGTCATTCCACGCACAGAAAACTGATACACCAGAACACCAGAGTAAGATAGAGAAAATAAAACCTAACTCCCTCTGGTTTAGCTCAGGTGTAGGCTCAGTTCAACTACAGCTTGGACCAAAGCTAATAGGCACAAGTGAGGGAATAGTGTGTATGTGCCTGTCTTTCTTAGTCCTGGAATCACTTACCTCTTTTGTTGATCTTACCACTATATTCTGATTACGTTCTTCCCCTTTCTCTGGCAGCAGTGTGACTCTAAACTCCAGCTTATATAGGATCCACTATGAAAAGGAAGATGCCTTTGACTAGATCACTGCCATTTCTGACCTTATACTCTTCATGTAAGCTGGGACTGTTCTATAGTCTAATATTCCACATAGTGGAATACATTCCCTAACAATGATTCTTCAGGAAATTTATAGATCATGTAATTTAAGAGGGTTTTCATGAGAGAAGTATTACTATGTCACTTGAACCAGAAAAATTATTCATATTTAAGAGTAGGGTTTGGGTGGTATTTCTCAAAATATGCTGGTGTATTCTCTGCCCCAATCTGTACTGCGCAGTGTAGTCATTTTTAAAATAAGCATTTATCACCTGACTATAGGATGTTTTCTTTTAAAGAATTTTTAAAATAAATTTTAATATATTAACTTGCATTAAAATATTGAGCTAAATATGTCTATGGTTGTCACTGCACAGATAATCAGTCCTAGATTTGAAGCACAAATTTAATTTTCTGACACTGGAAAGGTCGCTTCTTGATAATTCTTTACTTTGTCTATAAACAGGGATAGTACATGACATAGTCCAGAATTTCATGAAAGAATTATCTATAAATATTCAAACACGTTAAATTTGGGACATATAGAAATCAGGTGATACATATTATTGCTTTATTTTAAATTTGTAGCTAAAGTTCTTTTGATGTTTTGTTTGAATTTTATCTAAGTACCTGGTAATAATGGAATCATTCCTGGCAATCACTTTCTCCATCTCTTTCTCTGATTTACCATTAAGATGCGATTGCAGTGAGAGTCAAAGGACATTGGATCAAGTTCTGTTAACAGCCCGATTGTTAGTGAAATGCTTAGACAGGGAGATGTAATTTGTTTCCTTACACACTGACTTCAGAGACATGACAGCTTCAGAGAACCCACAAGAGTGGACCAGAGTGAGAAAGAGAGGAAGATCTTCCTGAAAGATAGAGGATGTTCACTCCCTCAACCTGATTCTACTATTCCATTATGACAACAAAAGGAAGAGAGAACAAAATTGGAAAGAAAGGGCTTCCACTTTATCAGTGAAGGTGTGTCTTTTATCAGTCCAAACATCATGCTGAGCTTAATAAACATTGAGTAACTTGCACTCAAAAGAGAGTTAAGGGCAAACGGGAGCAGCAAAATTGGATGACGGCATAAAGCCTTGGAAAGAGATGAAGCAATCCAAGATGGGCTCCTCTTTCTTCAAGCCTGTATGTAAGGATACTTCATGTCCCTTAGAGGTCAGACAGATAGACCATCCTAACATAGAGGCTCTAAGCCTTACACATTACACTGAGAAGCTTGATGTATAAGATCTGGGCTTTGAGGATTTCAGATGAGCAGGATTTGAGGGGACAGAAGCCAGAGAGAATCCCAGAGATGATTCCACATTTTCTGTATTCTATAGGCATTTTGAAGATCTCACAAGATCTCACATGACTCTAGAAAATAGAACAAGAATTCAAATTGTGTGAGGCTTCCAGTCAAATGTCATAAACCAATCAAACCCCTCAACAGTCTTGCTTTGTGCACAGGGGCTGTGGTAAGCCCCCTTCACTTCAGCTCAGGCAGATGAAACAGACCAGATCACCTCAATACTGAAATTTGATCCTAAAATCATTCCAATTTCTGATTGAGTCAACAAATCTGCCTTGTGGTCTCAGCTCTGTCAGAGGAAATTAAATCCTCTGCAGATAGAGACAACATCTTCAGAGTCTCATGATTTAATCTCTAATGTCAAGATGCAATTTAATTTTACTAATTCAGTAAAACCATTAAGCATGACAAGAGATGAGGGCAAATATCCAAATCCAATTATAACAAGAAAACAGCAAAAATAAAAACAAAATAAAATAAATAAAAAGAAGACAATATAAAAAATATAGACACAGTACTGGATATGTTGAATGAAAGTTTTTAAAATTGTTAAGCAACGTATTCTGGAAAATACATTTAAGGCAAGTAATTTTATGACAAATAATTAAAGCAGGGTTGATATGCATGAGAGAGAGACAAGGGGGTGGCGAGAGTAATCAGGTGCATTGAGTACGCTTTGAAAATGTCGAAGAATAATTCAATTCAAGTCTTTTTAGAAAGAATTAAAATGGGGAAAGAGAGAAGAAATGCTTGAGAGGCTTCCTGTGTGTGTAAGCGTCCTATATTTCTGCGTAACATACAGTAGAGATAAAGATAGCAACAGGCAAATGCTGCCTTCAAATTAAGATGTATTTGCCCTAGAGAAAGACCGTGTTCTAGGTAATGTCTTTGTTTTCCACTAGGGGTCAGTGAAGGATGGAAGAGCTGAGTGTGGGGTGGGAAGTCCTGCACTATATCCTTACGCTGATTCCACATACAACCACACCTTTGTTGTTCTGAAGATGTGTACTCTATTTTTATCACGAGGTAGAATGTATACCACCACAAGCATTCCCTTTGACAAGTCAGGCCTTCTCTTCATTTGGCTCTACTTGATGAATGAGTATTATTGACTTCCACTGGTTCTCTTTCTGGCAAGGGACCAACCTCCCATGATTTGTGCCCATCCTGCCCTGGGCAGCCTTTTCTGTCTCCCACACACAAATGGAAATACCCTGTGGCCTAATTTGTCCAGTGCTCTGCATTGACATGAGTAATAGAAATAACTGGAGATTTATTGAACTTACTGTGGAGCAGATGCCTATAGGCTTGGTTTGTAGCACAGTGCCCAACTTACTCCTCACAACAGCACAGCTTTGAGAAAACTGCTTGTATTTTAAACTAACAATTAAGAAGTCTGATACACAGAGAGTGTCACTTGTGTTTTAAACTAACAATTAAGAAGTCTGATACTCAGTTCCTATGTCCACGCAACTGTGACATAGTAGCAGAGAACAGTGTATAATGATAGTTCTAGCTCACAGTGCCTTCTATCTAAGTGCATTTTAGCTGCAAACTTTTTAAAATTAATTCTGACATAATTACTGAGTGACAGTGCTTAAAATATATTTGAATGTAGCCCATAGCATCCAGGTAGAAAATGTAAGCTTAGAAGGAAAAGTAAATTATATTTGATGTAGAAAAGAAGACATTTCTATAGCAGAAAATGTAAGCTCCTGGGAAATCAGTCACAAAACTGAAAGGCTGGTGTTGAAGGAGCATTCTCTATGGGAGTCATGAGAGAAACCATGGCTTTGGCGATTAACACATCCACCCAACTGACTGCACAGATGCATTGGTATCTGTATGTGTTACAAGTTCCAAACACAGAAATGGAGGGCACAAGGATAGTTCTCTAAAATAAGTAACATGTATGAAGTTAAAGAAGATTATGAAAGTGTTTCACTTTCAATTACTTAAAAATTGTGCTGCACCCGGTTGCTATGGGCAAGGAAGCATCTTTTGCAGTGGTATTGATGACTGCAGATTCATTACTGAGAATGAGAGACATTGAAGGTTTCTGTAAAAACCTCCCCACTCCCCAAAAGAAAAAAAATCCAGACAGGAAGCTTTTGAAGAGAACCCTTAAAACTGTGATAAAGATGCTGAAGTGTAGCTCTCCATGGTTAATGGCTTCCAGTAGTGGGTTGGGGAGGACTCAGTTTGCTTTAAGCGGCTGGCCACCGGGAGTTTGAGCATGCTCTCGTGAGTATATGGGAGACAGAAATTGGACTTGGTGTTTTTTTGGGGGGGAGGGGAGGCATAGGTGAGAGGGTGGACCTTGTGGACCTTGGAGGAATGGGAAGCAAATGTGATAGCGGTGCATAGTAAGACATTTACAAATAATTGATAAAAACATTATGGTGGAAAGAAAGTTGCATTGATAATTGGTGACTTGTCACAGCAGTAGAAAGTAGCTAACCCAACCACTCAGGACGATGAAGAAGAACCAAATCCAGTCAAATGAAATTTGCATTGTAAAACGATGAGAAAGCTGTGTGTTGTTTCAAAAAAGAGAAAACTTGTGAAATTTTGTATGCAGTTGAATCTTATAACAGAAATAAATTAAATACTTTATGGAAGTTTGGGAAGAATATTTTTTTTAAAAAACAATTTTTTTAAAGCAATCACATTTTTATGGAGCCAAAAGGAGCTAAAGTCACAACAAACCTTCTGAGATACTCTCTCAGTGTGGCAGGAAGGTTGACATTATCAAAACACTAGAAATAATAAGCTGAATGTAAGATATCTCTGCCTACATCAATGTGGTGCCTTTTGTCCATAGATGGGCTGATATGGAAACAGCTTAAGAATACAGATGCCTATGAAGCTCATACTGAACAGATTTCAGCTAGCTTCCAAAATGAGCCTAGCCAAGTGATGTTTTTCACTTGAAGAAAACACTTGTAGTAATTGATTTGTTTTCCTCTCAGAATTCAATCTGCACTTTATTTTGGCATCATTTCCAAATCCCTACAATATTAGGATCACACAGTATACAGCCTCTAAAGTTATTTAGAAGAGAGACGCTGGCTTTCTCTCCAAGACTCTGAATAGATATACTAGCCTGATTCATTGCTATATTCATAGTGATTACACTTTTTTTCCTTATAAAATGAAAAGATTTTCTTGTGTATGTGTTCTTGTATGTATACAGTAATGTGTATACAGGAGTGTTTGGGCATGCTCAAGGAAGCCAGAGGTTGATCTCAAGTGTCTTCCTTTATGATATTTAATGTCAGCTTGACAGAATCTAAACTGGCAGAAGAGACAAGCCTGCACAGTCCTATGAGGGAATATATAACTTCTGGGCATGTTTATTGAGGGATTATGTTGATAAGGCTAATTGAGGTAGAAAGACCCACACTAAAAGTGGGAGTCATCATTCCCTGGGCTTAGGTCCTGGACTATATAGGAGAAAGCTCGTTATCCCAGGCAAGACTTGATCTCTGTTTTCTGACTGCAGACAATAAATGACCAGCTGCCTCAAGTTTCTGCTGCCTCAACTTCATTAGTGCAATAGACTGTACTCTTATCTGTGAGCCAAATTAAATCCTTTCTCCCTTAAATTGCTTTTGTCACAGTTTTTTTTTTAAAAAAATATCACAGTAACAGGAAAAATACACACTCTTGTCACTCCCTTAGTTTTTGATACAAAGTCTCTAGTTGAACCTGAGCCTCTCAGATGCATCTAGATTGGCTAGCAAGCTAGTCCCTGGGATTTGCTTATCCAGCTCTCAAATCACAAGTGCATTGCTGTGCCCATCTATTTTACATGCGAAGGGATTCATGGTCCCCATTCTTGTGTGGCCAACACTCTCCTGAACGAGCTATTACCTCAGCTGAAACATGCAGATGTTCTCTGAGTGTTTATTTGGACTGTTTTTAACACTGACATCTTCATGAATGCATACTTTAGTACTAAGGTAGAATTAAATTGACCTTAATTCATTATGTTCTGCTAATGCTTAAGGCTAGACGCTCATTTTATCTGCTTGCTTTAGAACAGTCTAATTAACTTAAAATGATAAACTGTCCTTATGAATATGGGATCAGTTTGCTGTCACAAACCGTAAAGAAGCTACTAAAATTTCTTTTAGACACACTCCTAATTTATAGTTAAATTTCATAGATTAATTTTGTATTCCTTGGTTCACCTTCTTTGATTCTACATGCTATTTTTATTAGACTCAGTTTTGAAGCCTTCAGCCCCCCTTTTATATGCTGGAACACTATTATAATACTGGTTACTTCTCTTTACAATTACAATGAAATTAATGTGTTATGCTATTTGTACTTAGAGAGTTTTTTTTTTATAAATTTCATTGTTTTTTCATTTTTGATAACCTTCTATTTTCTTTTATGTTATTATAGACTCTTAGATTTTCTTTTCTCTTTAAATAATCCGTATTTAAATTTTAAAGCAAAATCACCTGTTTACTCATTGTTTCACATTTTCTGAATAGCTATGCTTAAACTAGACGTACACTTTGTTCTGTAGCTGTATTTATTTATCTACATTTATATTTTCATTTCCATCAGTCAAGTCTGTGTTTCCCCAAATACAACACTGTCTCAACTGCCAAAGGCTGGATATTCATTTCTTTAGCTAATGGTTATCTGTCTTAATAGCCTGCTTTGCCAGCTGCTAGGTCAGCCATACATACAAAAGAAATATTATCTTTAGAAAGCAGCTTTAAGACCATGACTGGGAGAGGTGGTATACAATACAAATGCACATACTCCTTTACTGCTCTGCAGAGAATAAGGAGCAATATCTCAGAGCTCTGTGTGTTGGATTGTCTTCTAATCATTCCCCAGTAAGTGAATCTCCAACTTTCCATAATTACTGGCTTCTTCTGTCTTCAGCTCATTCTTGTACTCTTCTACTAGGATATTCTTTAGCTTTCTATAATTGACTGTCACCAGATCTGTCAGACTTTTTCCCAGTAACAGTCAGTATTCCTAGCAGGGAGACATGTATGGTGGCATGCAGCAGAATTGGCTAAGACAATTTCTCCCTCAGGTTTGCATTTTTATTCTTCACATTTGTTATAATTTTATAATGTAATAATATATTGCTCATCTTTTCTTGTTTTTCAACTTTATGTCTGTGGAATTGTATACACGTGTTCTCTATGTCTCTCCTTATTGATAAGCCATAAATTATTACTTAACCTTATTATTTTGAGATTTTCACAAAGCTTTTGTGTATGATGGAGATTATCTTCATTCACACAGAATATTTCACTGAAGCAATATGCTACAGTGTGTTTGTGATTCTGTTGATAAGAATGTGTAATGCATTGACTTATTCTGTTATTATAAAATATCTTGCAAAGAACATTTATATACATATACATATAATTGCAATAAAAATGAGTAATTAAAAAATGTCCATGAATTTAAAGGAGATCAGGAAGGGATATATGGGAAGATTTGAAGGAAGGAAAGGGAAGGGAAAAATTTTGTAATGATTTTATAATCTAAAAAATAAAATTAAAAGCATTTCTCCAGTTATCTACTAGATATTTTATTATATCTAACTGTTCACTTGGTGTGTAATATTGGATGGCTATGGTACAAGACTAGATTAATCCACAGTAACAAATTACCCCTTAATTCAGTAAACTGCATTGGAATATGTTTTGCTTCCATGTTCTTTCAATGGTTGTGTCTAAACTAAGCTGTCTGTGACTCGTCTCTCTTTATTACTCTTGGATGTAGACCTGTGCGGTATCCTCTGCAGAAAAGGATGCCAGCACCAGAGGAGAAATTGGCCTGCAGTGAGGAATAAATTACTGCTTCAACTCAGAAGCATAGTGTGCTGCAAACATTCTATTGGTCAAAGTTAAACATGTGGCCCAACATAGAATCAAAATGGCAGGAAGAAGCATTATCTCTTTTAGAAATTTTTTTTTTTTTTTTGGTTTTTCGAGACAGGGTTTCTCTGTGTAGCTTTGCGCCTTTCCTGGAACTCACTTGGTAGCCCAGGCTGGCCTTGAACTCACAGAGATCCGCCTGGCTCTGCCTCCCGAGTGCTGGGATTAAAGGCGTGCGCCACCAACGCCCGGCTAGAAATATTTTTTATTTGTTTCGCATCATCTTGGTTAGCAGAGGACTGGAGAATGTTATAAGATAGTCCTGTCTTAAGTTACCTTTCCTGTCACATCCTTGTACATTTCTTACTCATTTTTATCTACTATTTTGTTCTTGTGTCAATACTATTGACTTGGACAAATTGCCAATTGTTGTTTCTAACTAATTTTTTGTGTGGTATTTTTCCTACAAAGAGCATTCTTTGTATTTTTTATTTTATTTGCAATAGTCTTAGATAAATAAAATAGTGATTCTTTTTATAATTTATTATTACTCTGGTAATTTCATGCGTGAATGCAATACATTTGGATTATAACTAACCCTTCATTCCCCACTCTAATTCATCCTGGATTTTCCTTTTATTTCCCTATCTTCTATTTTTTTAAATGCTTTAAGTCAAAGTAGTATTGCTCTCCATGCCCATTTGTGAAGTGGAGTAGGGCCTCATTCATTGGAGCATGGGCAACTTGCAATTGACAACATCACTGAAGAAAACTGATTTCTCCTTCAAGATTAGCCATCAAATGCAAATAGTTCCACAGTTAGCAGTGGGACATCATGATCCCATATCTGTTCCATGCTGGAGTGTTGACTGGATTGGTCTTGTGAAGCCAAGCACAGCTGCTGTGGTTACATTAGTGCAGCAGCTAAGTCATGAGCAGAAGCCATCATTTCACAGCAGTATTTGTTTCTCTCTGTCTCTTACAATCCATCAAAGCTTCTGAGATGTTCCCTAAGTGTTATTAGATGTCATTTAAGGATCAGTACCCTAAAGTTCTTTATACTTTAACAAATTGCGGATTTCTGCGTTTATTAACATTTGTAAAACAGAAAATCTTTATTTGCCGTGGGTTTGATACTTAAACAATTCCCACTACTTGTGCATAACATATTTTTGTTTAAAGAATATTTTGTTCCTCAAAACTGCCAATAACATGATGTTATGTACCTGAAGTGTTTTCTCACAACATAGGACAATTGGTCACAGCCTGGGCTACATGAGACCCCTGTCTGAAACTCTCCTGGAATACCACCCCCAAAAATAATAATACTAAGTAGAATAAATAAATGGTTAATGTGGGTCTGGTGGTTTCAAAGTCCAGCCGAGTCTCAATTGTCCTGGAGAACTGGTCATAACTATAAAGTTCATAGATGATGTAGCAAAATGCCTATCACCAAAATGAAATATGAGAAGAGAAAAAGTGGCAACTAATAAGATGTTATTTAAACATAACTGGTGCAGACTCTGCCTTTTAGGTGAGATGACATTAAGATCATGAATACTGTTCCTGTGTACAATCAGGAAAACATGGAAAGGAAATCAGAACAACATAAGAATATATTCTGTACAAAAGCTAGTGAAGTGGAGAAAGTGTTAGTGTGAAAGTGGTTTAAGTCTTCTGAATCAGTCAGAACTCTGGAGCCTGACTCAAGAAGCAGGCAGCCTATAAGTGATTGACTCAGGTAGATATTTGAGAAGTGCCCCTTGATTGTAAGTGTGGAAAAAGGTATATAAATAAAAGCTTGGGTATCTGGGGTCTTCATTCGTCCAAGTTTACTGCAGTGTGACAGAAATATCATAGCTTTTGAAAGGGTGTTAGGAAGCCTTAAAACATAGCTGGGTTATGTTGAAATTGAAGAGCTGTTAATAAAGCTAAGATTCTACTATTTTCAATAGGAAATATAAATGTATCAGAGCAGGATTTTCAGGCAAATATTGCATTGAGTATCTTTTGTTGCAAAAGCTGACCGGAAGTGGAGTAAATCCTACCAGGCTTGAATCATCAGAGTTCCCAGGTGAATTCACTGAAAACATTATGATTTGCTTTATTTCAGACTAAAGGTTAAATATTTTCTGGAGACACCTATCTTTGTCATTGCAAGTATTTGTTTTAACATGATGGTGACAACTTTCACATTGTGAGTCTCTTAGATAAGACAAATCCATCATTCATCAAGTGACCATATATGCTTGGTAAGACAGTGGGAAATAGCTTGTACTATGTTATGATTTTTTAAATTTCAGTTATTTTATGTTCATAATCTTTCAAATACTGTCCTTTATGACTATGCCACAGTTCTGTCATCTCTAATACCCTGAGGTCTTTATAGCAACTGAGACTGCACCTTCCCCAAAGGTCTCTGCTCATCTTTCCTCAATGACCCCAACCCTTCACATGGTAAAATCCTCTACCACTCCCTATGATACCCTCAATCTTGCAGCTTTCATGGATTTTAAAACCAGTACTACCCAGGACACTCTCATATATTGCCACATTCTGGTGCTACTATGAGATATCACCTTGCCCCCTTTTACCACAGCTTTAGTGTGCTTACCATGAGGAAATCTTTTCAGAAGATTTCATGTCAGGGATGCTGGTGTCTTGTTGACCACAAATGATTCTTCAGTCCCAGCTTCCCAGCTGACCAGAAACCACCAATGTTTTTCCCCTTCTCATTACTCTCTCCAACTGATCTCATGTATCCTGATAGTGCTCCTTCAAATTCATGACTGTTTTTTAGTTGTTACTACAGACATTCATCTATCTATCTATCTATCTATCTATCTATCTATCTATCTATCTATCTATCTATCATCATCTATCTGTCTCTCCATCTGTCTGTCTGTCTCCCTATCTGTCTCCCTATCTATCTACCTGTCTTTCTGTCTATCATCTGTCTGTTATACATACACACACATATCTTGGCTTTCCTCCTTCCATGTTAGCATGCCTGTATCATATAAACAGCCTTGATAGTGTCTTTGCATCCCTCTGAAATGCCACATGCCAGGCCTCCAGTTTATTCATTTTTCTCAACACTTTTATATTCCAAGCTCCCCAAAGCGCTCATTAGGCTCTGAGGCTTTTCTAGCCCAAATTCCAAACAATTTCACCCTCTTTCAATAAAGCAGCAAAGTCAAGTCCATCACAGCAACACCTTATTCTGTGTCTCGAGTGCTGTTCGAGCATGCTTCTTTGTTTTTTTCTGAACAGAAGAAACAGGGTACAAAACGTTTTATTTCATCTTATACTTCCATATTACAATCCATCGTTAAGAGAAGTCAGGGCAATAACTCAATCAGGGACTGAACCAGAAACCACAGAGGAATGCTAACTGGCCCACTCAGGCTTACGCTCAGGTAGCTTTCTTACGTAGCCAGTGAACCCTTGCCTAGGAGTGGTGCTTCAGGAAGTGGGCTGGCATTCACATATCATAAATCACTCAAGACAATCCCTTACAGACATTATTACAGACCAATATGCTCAGTGCAATTTCTCAACTGATGTTTCCTCTTCCCAGATGACTCTTAATTGTTTCAAAATGACAATAACAACTAATCAACACAGTAGCTGACAGATTCTGTTAAAGAATAATCTCAATGAACAGATATAAAAACTTCATTGGTTTAATAAATTTATTTATTTATTTAAAAATACAACATTCAATAAATATTTAACTAAAGTGTTTCAAATTGCACTCTTAAAGCACAGACTTCCCATGAACAGTAGTTATTTTTCTGATCACTTTAAGACTTAGTGCTGAAAATCTAATGATATATCTTTAAAAGGCCTTCAAAATCTTAGAATGTTAAAATTTATCAAGACATAGGCATACTTGTTCATTCCTATAGATCTGTTCTGCATCACTAAATCACAAAATAAGGCCTTGAACTCAGATGATTTTCATTGTTATTTTTCATATATTTTTATTTCATCCACTCCAGCATTTCCTTCTCCTGTTCCCCTCCCCCTCTGCTGGGACTTCTACTCTTTCCAAAGTCCAAATAGAATTCCTTGATTTTTATGTCTCATTTGAAAAACATACTGGATACAGCATTTAATAGAAAATGTGTGACATTTGTTTCTCTGAACTGATTTATTTGACTTAGTTTGATGACAAGTAAATCATCCATTTTCCTGAGAAAGGACAAAATTTCATTCATCTGATTGGCTGAATAATATTTTCTATCTCTGATATAAGTGTGTGTTGAATGATATATGTTAACATATCAATGCATAAAGAAAATATGAGTCATATATTACATATCACATTATAGATATATATTATATTTTCTTAGGAATGATTCTGTTGATTAACACGTACGCTGACTTCAAATGATAGCTAAATAGCTACAACAAAGTAAATATAATGGTATATTTGTCATATAATGACATTTTTTAAACATAGATGTAAAAGTGAAATAGTTGGTTCATACTATAGTTGTATTATTAGTGTTTTGTTTTTAGTTCCACACTGCCTTCAATAATTTCCATTTTCATCAACAGTGAGTAGTAGTAATCTCACCAAATTTGATGATGTATGATTTGATCCAGCCTGGCTGTGGTGAGATGGAATCTCAATGTAGCTGTCACTGGTATTCCCCTGCTGGCAAAGGATGCTGAACATTCTCTCACAGGAGAAAAAATTAGGACAATAGGTATCATCATTATGAGAAATATTTATGTGTCATAAATATGAGAAAATTATGATGATACATGATATATATGACTCAATAAACTGCTGTTGTGAAATGGGGGTATGTCCTGTAAAGCTGGTGTCTTTATCCCCTTACATCCCAAGAAAGTAACATAAGGTTATTTAAACAACCATGCATTTTCTGTCACAAGAACCGAGGATCCAGATTTTATCTTTGAACCTTCCTCTTGTGGTACAGCCTTAGATGTTCTAGCCATGTGTCATGTTCTGTTGTGTCTTGGTTAGCCCAACTATTCTCTTTCAGAAAAGCAGGAGCAAGAATTTTAATTCTTTCTTCACTACTGACCTTTTTTTCTGTAAAAATAGATGTAATAAGTACACCTTCTTCAGTGTTTTAAAGAACCAAAGGAATTATCATTTTTAAGGTAATTCGAATGCAGTGGAGCCCTGGGTGAATATTTTCCCCTTTTTCCACATGTTAAATAAACTTTCCTGAAAAGAGAAAACTGTTATTTAAAATATTTATAAAAAGATGGTGAAATCCTTCATCTTTTCAGTGAAAAAGTCTTATAGAAAGTAATTCTGTATGAGGTCACATGAGCATAAAGGTCAGGGTCTTAGCCTACATAGTTTACTGTCCTCTGTTCTTCAGGCTTCATTTACATTTTGTCATAGACCATTCTATAATCCATCTGTGTAAAACAATGCAGTCAAGTCATCCAATGCATATTATGTCATTTCTGCATAATATGTAAGATGTGAAATAATTTCTAAACATTCCCTGACTTCCAATGTCTTTAATACTTCTAAAGGGTAGCTGTGATGGTTTCTTTGTGTTTGCTTGTATTGTGGAATTCCCCTCATTTGGTTAGTCTGGTATTCCTCCAGCATTAGCTATCCTTTATGTATATTTATCATAGATGTAACACTGTGGTATTTTTGAAGTCTATTAGAAGTCATAAAATACTGATTTTTCTCATGTTGTTAGTTACTTTGCTGTTTTGTGACCATATCTGACAGAAGAACTTTGGAAGAAATATTCATATTAGCTAATGATTTCTAGGTTCTTTCCCTTAGAGAGAGAAATGAGGAGTTAGTTCCTAGTGGGAGAGAGCATGGTGGTGATTGTTCACTTATGGTTGATGCAAAAGCAGTGAGCAATGCTAGAAACTGGGGCCAACTTGTACCTTTCAAAGGCCTGCCTGGCACATATGTTTCACAGTTCCTTGCCAGCTACAGAGCAGAATTCAAAAGTGATTCCACAGGAGACTTCAGTCTTTACATCCTGTACCTGGCCATGGGAATTCAGTCATTACATTCTGTACCTGGCTACCAAAGGCATGCAGCCATTTAATAATACAAAGTGAATCCAGCTCAAATTCAAGAAACCCAACAGTTTTAAGAGTTCCAGCCCTATTCAAAAGCCTGAAGTTCAAACTTTCTTATGAAATTCGGGTGAATGTCTTATCTCTGTGTTCTTGTGAGATCAAAAGATTACACACTTCTAAAATGTGATGGCACAGGCTAAATATTACCATTACAAAATAGAAAGATCGGAGGACTGCAAACATAGTGCTCTCTCTGCATAATATATAGTACATATAAATATATGCACATATGTTCATTATTTTAGTCATTTTATTTGAATAATACAGAGAAAAGGGGAGCAACAAACACACCACATTCACATGCGCATACATGCACGTGCATGCACACACACACACACACACACAAAGCATATCTATCTATCTATCTATCTATCTATCTATCTATCTATCATCTATCTACCTATCACAGATACATATCATACTTTTTTGCACACATACTGCTGGAATTAAACTGAAAAATGTAAAAGAAACTCCTGGGTCTGTGCACGACAAACAACAGGTATGTAAGATATTTCTGTTGGTTGACTTTCTCCCTTCTGCGTAAAAAAATCTTGTTTCCATGACTTCTATATTTATGTGCTCTATTTTTTCTCTGAAATCACAAGTTGTTTGTCTGCTTTTGCTCACTTTCATTTAGAGTCAGAGCTAACTTTAAATATTTGTCCACAAATTCTTGGATCTGCTAATAAAACGATGCCAACTCTTTCTGGAAAATTAATGCTCTGCAGACTGCCCCAACTTACTTTACCTCCATGACTGGGGGAGTCCTTCTGCTATGTGCAACCACTAAAGTAATACTCTGAGTGCTATGGTCTCCTCTCACAGAAGAGTCCTCAAGTAGAAAGTGTGGTGTGGGACTTCAGGCACACTGGGTTATAGCCTACAAATGTGAGTATTTATACAAGAGTCTTATGCTCACTCAAAATACTTTGCTGTTGTTAATATTATTTAAAAAACACAGAATTTGAAGACAAGAACTCTGATGTTGTCCTGTCACTGGGATCAATGCTATGTCCATTTTTAGGTTCATATTTAACACTCAACATCTGAACTTCTTTCCCCATGTACCATACGGAGAATAATAATAATAATGGAGATGGTTGTGATAGAGAAATGAAAATATATTCATGGGATTTCTTAGTAAAGTGTCAATTACTGAGTAGAACATACATATCACAAAAGGAACAGGTCTATCTCTTCTTATTCTTTCTTTGTATACTATGCAGTACATATAAATATGTGCATATATGTCAGTTACTTAATTCATGTTATTTGAACAATATAGAAAGAGACAAACAGAGGCATGTCTCTATATCTATATCTTCCATTCCTCACAAATATACTACTAGGCTTGACTTTATATGTCTTAGAGTAATGTTTGAAATTGTGCAAACAACTCTGAAAGAAACCTTAAATTTAGCCCCCTCTACAACGACACAGCAGACTCTCATCAAAGTTGAACCCCTTCCTCACTTGCATGGTATCAGCCTCAGCTGTGGACCCTTGGATCCTGCATCTACAGTGTACCCATGCTATTCTGGTCTGGTGTTTATATTTTTAGAAATCAATAAAACATTTCCTGCTTTTCAACTTATCTGTACTTAGATGTCAAGGGGTTATTGGTGACAATTGTAGAAGAAAGACTGTGAGGAAGAACACAGACATAAATATTCATTCTGAATGTTTATGTTATTATTTATAATGTGAAAATTAACTTTGCAGAAGAAGAAATAAAAATACCTGGATCCAGTCTTGATATTCCTTTTACCTAGCCATTGTTTCTTACATAGGCCACTTTTTTACTTTCTTCCAGATTATAAGGGAGCCAATAAAGATGATCATATTCATTTCTAAGGCATTCACTATGATTAATTTGATAAATACACTGCATATAATCCAGCTTTATATGTGATACACACATGTTTATAGGCTAAATTACCTTATAAACATCTCTAGACTTATTTGTTCACACATGAATTTTTTACTTACTCCTTAAATAAATATGTAATTGTTGTTTATGTGATTAAATTCTGTGATTACTGGGGCAGCAAATACACTCGTATGAAAGCTTACTTTTTTTTAATTTTTTTTATTTTTATTTTTTTATTTTATAATATAATTCAACTTTACATATCAGTCATAGATCCCCCTGTTACCCTCCTGCCACCCCGCCCCCCTCTCCCCGGCCCACCCCCCATTTCCATCTCCTCCAGGGCAAAGACTGCCCCTAGGATTGAGATCAACCTGGTGGACTCAGCCCAGGCAGGTCCTGTCCCCTCCTCCCCGGCGAAAGCTTACTTTTTCTTCCTTCTCTTGTCACCATATCCCTTTTTCACTTCTGCTATACACCAGAAATTTCTGCTATACACCAGAATGAAATGTTTGTTCTTTGCTTAAATACATCCCATAAGACATAAAATGGGATAAATGGAACAGGAAGGGTTAAATGAGGGGAGGAGTTGAGAAGTAAAAACAGAGTGGGGTAACTAACACAAAAAACCTTTATAAAAAGCCATATGAAAACCTACCACAGTAGATACTTCCTAAAATATGTATATATATGTAAAATGAATTTAACTGGAGTTATCCTATATTAGGAGGGTAATACCCCAGATATATATCATACGCTACACCCAAAAATGAATGAATGAATGAATGAATAAACAAACAAACAAACAAACAAATAAATAAATAAATAAATAAATAAATCCTGGTATCAGGAAGGTGTTACCACTTTCTGAGTTGTTGGCCAATGGGATGACATATACTCCAACCCCAAACATTATAGGCTATTGCCAATGATACATTCCTTGAAGGTAAAACCCTGTTGCTGTAGATACCACATATATATGTCATTGAACATGGAGAAATCTAACTGGCACTCAATTGGAAACTTTATTCCTACTACCTGGTATTCACTGTTAGAAGGTACTATACACACTATCTGAGGAGAAAAATAATCAGCAATTTTATCCAGTTATAAAACCTGTAACCTTCCTAGCAGGATATTCCCATTGGTGCATTGGTGGCATAAATATTGTGGGAGTAACCAACTACTTTTTTAATTTGTAAGTTCTCCTCCACAAGATTGAATCTATCCTTGATGGGCCCAAGAACCTGAGACTATATATGTCATGGGCCCTAGCCAAAAACCTACTATTTTTATTCTATTAAATGGACACACCAATAAAATAACTCCTAATGAAGTATTGGTATATTCATTGATTAGTGTATCATTTAACCCTCATCCAAGAAGCTTATTCTTATAGTAGATGACAATTAACATAGAATCCTATAACTGAAGTATGCAGATAATAAGCAACTTTGGGATGTTCAGTATAAATGTATGATTTTATCATACTCTTCCCCTCAAAGCTCAGGATTTATGCAGAAGAGGTGGCAAAATGACCAAGAGACAAGGTGGTGAATGATTTCAAAGAAACAGTGTTCTCCAGACACAACAGGACAGATGGACATATGAACTCACAAAGACCTTGGAGGCATGCAGAAGACCTGCACAAGCTCAAGCTTGATAAAATCCTAGAATGGAGGAAGGGAGGTGGGCACAAAGTCCCACATCTAGCAAAGGATCCACTGTATTTTATTGATGCTGTGTGAAGGAAAGTCAGTTTCTTTAATGAAGTGATACTTTGTACATTGTCTACACTCTAGGGCAGTCCCTATACCCAGGAACAGTCAACCTACACAAGCTAAACTATGGAGTTTTATATTATTTTTATTTTTTGAGATTATAGTAACACCATTTCACCTTTTCCTTTCTAACTCCAAAACCTTCCATATACACCTCTTTACTATTTGTTAAATTCATGGATTCCTTTTTCACTAAGTGCCGTTTTTTATATATATATATATATGTATATATATATATGTGTATATATATATGTATGTATGTATTTCGAAGTACATAAGTTACTCATATATTATTTGTATGTATGCTTTCAGGTATGCTTGTTTGGTTTTTTTTTTCTAAGACAGAGGAAGAACATGAAATTGGGCATGTCTGAAGGAATGGGAAGATTTGGACAGGAGAATAAATATGATGAATATGATCAAAATATATTATATGAAATATGGATAAATAAAAACATGTTAAAATAGATGAATTAAATATATTACATATTTGATTTAAATAGATTGTAAAATGACTGGGCAAAGTGTAAATAATACTTTAGAGACTATAGCATGCTCAGCTGTCTCATGTTATTCCTTTGGGAGTTCATACATCAGCTGTTCATGGTGATGAACCAACAAGGAAACCCTTTATTCAAATCTGATAGATGACTAGCCCATAGTGTTCTGAAATTTGTAATTGATATTTGGGAATATTTAGATGTTTTACTTTTGAAGTTAGAGGATCCAGACAGTTTCATGACACCACCTCACAACTTTACATGACAAATTCCTCAGAGGCTCTTGGAAGGACAGAGGCCAGTTCTTTATCACTCACTCTTCTCTCTGTGTCTTTAAGAGCAGCAGGTGTTTTTTCTCTGCTTTTCACAGGAAACACTCTGTAAACAATTCAGCTAACTGGCTTTTGATTATATTTTCCTTTCCTAAATTTATGTGGTTCTTATTTCAAACTTAAGGAAGACCCACAGGATCTTGACCCAGTCATAAATTCTCCATTCTATAATCAAGATTCACCCCTTCTTAAAGGAAGAATGTCCTTGCAATAGCCTAATCTGATGGTGTAGAAAGCCCTTGATTTTAGCTTATGGCATGATTCTCAGCTTAACCAGTACCTAGCATCCTCTACAGTCCACAGCCATGACAATTAGTTGCTTGGTCACCCAATATGAATGATTAATTTATATTGTACAAGTCTTTCATTATTTCTGCTCCTCCTACTGGGAATAGCCCCCTTCCACATTCCCAAGTCTATTACTCAAAGATAATCTGTTTTCATCTTTCTATAATGACAATAGATTTGTTTCACAAGGAATAGAAAAGCTGTATCCTCATTCTTGTCTGTGCTCCGGTCTCCTTTTGTGTTGGCTGTCCCACTCAAGTCACTCAATAAAGAGATGCGACATTGAAACAGAAGAGACCGATGTGCTCTGATATAGCTTCTGCTTCTGCTGTGAAACCTGAACTTTTAGGATAGCCCCCTCATCACACTCAGAGAGGATATTCAAGGTCACCCAAGTGACACTAACACATGGAGGGCTCAATATTTTATAAATAACTGAAAAAAGTATGGAGAATAAATATCTAGTAAATCAACATTCAAAGGTTAAAGATGAAGGCTTAAGTAATATATGAATAGAATTATTTAAGTGAATAAGTTTAAGGTTTAGATCTAGTAGAGATTGATTGTATGAAAACTATTTAATGTCAGAAAACCTATCACAGTTTTGTGTTCTCTGAAGGAGAGACCATCTCACCTTTATAGCTACTCTCTAGCAATAAAATACTTTCTATGACTTGAAGATATTACTACTGCCTTGAAATGTTCAATCTCTGACCTTTACATAAAAGAAAAAATTGTCTTTTTCTAGGACAAATATTTGACAGACTGTTTGTATTACAAATGAATCTTGAAAAAGATCTGAAAATTTTTATCAAAATATATGGAGTCATTTTCTTATTCAAGAATCTAAGTGAGTTATGATTTCCCTTGAATGCATTATTCAATGAGTATAAAATTAACTTGCTTCAGTAAATTTCAAGTAGAAAAGTGATGGGTGACTTTTAAATGGTATAAGGTTGTTTAGACCAGCTGGGTCATCTACACCTATTTTTATTATAATAACCAAATGTGTTCTTCTAAAGAAGACCTAACACATTATCCAAAATGATATTTATTTATTAAATGCATCTAATACCATCAGATTTTGTACATAAATTATACTTACAAATGTAAATATATTACAACTTTGTAGTTTCATAAGCTGCATATTTATAAATACTTAAGTTATATTCAGGCAAATAACCTACAATAGGTACATTCTTGGGTATTTTGTTATCAGTTGTTTCAATGAGTGATTGGGTCACTACAAATTGAAAATAAGATTAATTTCAGTCAAGCCAGTGACTTTCAAAATAGCTAGAAAGTAATTTGAATTGTGAACAATTTTTCTTTCAAAGCAATCGGCTAGTTCAACATTTCCCATGCATATTTATGTAAAAAGATGAAAAATAAACAACTAAAATAAGCTAAGTGAAATATTTTTAATTGTTTATTTGCTTAAAGTTTGTATCTCTTTTTATATCTTACCAACGCTCTTGTCAAATCAGTTTCTTGATTATGAATGAGGAAAAGAAAGAAAACATGTTAAACCAAAGACTTGCATGAGATTCATTTACATGCATAAAGCAGAATGTTAGAGTTCAGTCATATACCTTATTAACACTTACTGTTGATATTATTCAGTTTTCCTTATAACGCAAGGTCCTCCCTTGCAGTAGATGCCCATAATTTTCTAGTAATGTTATTTCCACCCTGTTTTATTTTGTCCATTTTGTAAACATAGACGTTGTTCTTCACATGAAATGATGTTAAAGCACAGGGCATTGTTCCAGAACAAACGAAAACATTGGTCTGGAGATGGAGAAGAAAGTAAAATTAGACTCCAATCCATGATCGCTTCCCTTGTCTACAATGAATACTTTATATTCACAGAGCTACCAGCTCCCCACATCTTAAGGAGATGCAAAGACAGTACCATAGCTTTGGAGACCTGCTTATATTTAGTCTCATCATTCTCTTCATCCTACTCATTAGGCAGTGTATTTAACCTCTATCCTGAATTATATTCATTGATATTTCAGTTGTGTTTCTACCAGGAGAAGGGGGAAATTTCTGTGTGATTAATTTCTACATCTTAGTAACAAAACACAAAACATACAAAATAATGTGCTATACACTCTGGCAAACAGTATTTACTTACTAATTAAAACTAGTTTAATAAGAAGCAACATTACTTAATAGGGAATTTTAAGGGCCCATTTATGCAGGTCTTTCAGTATGACAAAGCACATCGAGAATGAATCAATACAGCAAGGAAGATGAATTGCAGTGACATATAATATGCATCTTTCCTAACAGTGAAGAAAAATAAAATATGCAAAAATAAAATATAATGAAAAAGGAAAGTGACCGTAGGAATTGTTTTTTTTCCAAATACAACAGTTGTTTATATTTGAAGTCACTAAAAATGTCCCTAAGTTGAAGTTGTGTATGACATATATTGGTCAAGCTGCATTCTCTCAATCCTTATTTCATGTGTGTATAATTGAAAAAGCAATGCTTTCTGTGCTATATACCAACAAAGGTTTGATATCAACATATTACTATATTTGAACTTTTGAAATTGGTACAGTTTTATCATATACACCTGAATTAACATCAATTCAAGCATGACTATCCAACAACAACAAATTAATAGCACACATAGAGAACTGATACTATGAAAGAATGATAAATGCATACGTAACTTATAAAACAAATGACATCCACTCTCGTGAGCATAGTTACAAGTTACCTATTCCCTGAAGTGCACTTGTGTTCAGAGAAGAAAAGGTTACCATAGGAAATCAAAATTGATGATAGACAAAACTGCTAAAATAATTATTAAATATTAATTTTAATAACATAACAAGAAATCAAAATAAGAATATTATTTTCAAACAAGTACAGCCCTAGAAATGTGCAAATTGACATTGGCTTATTGACAATAAAATGTTATTTATTTTATAGATTAGTTTATGCTTCTTAAGTATAAGGTCATGTTATTATAGAGGATAAAGAATTAATTAGACTGTCAGAATTGGGGGTCCATCTTTTGTCTCTTATTATAACATGTTGTTTCATTTTTGATAAACTATGATTTCTTGGGAAAATTAACTCTAGATTACAGAAAGAAAGACACATAGTCCATCAAAACATATAAAAATATATTAAATATACTTCAGTTTATTCATCTATAAATTGAGGAAGATAGTTCTTAATGCATTTCATAAAATTAATGGTATAAACATGCAATGGTATAGATTATTATGAAGAATTGATTCAATTAATTCTTTATTTTTATATTTCTGACATTAAAATATGACATTATTTTCCTCTCCCCCTTTCTTCCTCCAAATCCTCCCAGATTCACTCCCCACTCTCTTACAAATTCAAGGCCTCTCATTTCATTTTCAAGCACACACAGTGAATATTGATTTTTTTGACCCATTACAATGTTATCTACCTTTCATCCTCTCTTATAATTATTTCAATGGACATAATTGTGTGCCAAAGAAATTCTATTGTAAATACTTGATGACTAAGAATATCATGAGTTTTTCCCATCCTGTGTTTTAATCATTGAATACTGGCACCTGGAAATATAGCTAAATGGTTAGAGCATTTACTATTCTCTCTGGAGACCTGGGTTTCATTGCCAGCATCTGAGCAGTTCATGGTCATCCATAACACTAGTTCTAGGGGATCTCATGCCATCTTCTGGCTTCTATGACCACTAAATGTAGACGGTTCAGATACATGCAGGCAAAACATCCATACATATAAAATACAAAATAAATTTTTAAAAAGAATATGCTACTTTCTCACATATTAAGACTCAGCCTCAACTTAAATCTCAATTCAAATTCCTTTTCTCTTACAAGCTACCATTAACTAATTTATCTGAATGTCATTTTCTGTCTCTCCTGGCATGATAGCATACCTCTCTTGGCATGAAAAATCAATTCTTTGTAATGAAACTCAGACTTGTCTTTACAGCTGTTGCTCACCATACCTCAGCTGTTTCTTCCTAAATAAATACCACAAGTTTTATATAGTTATGGTTTCTCATGTGTACAAATACTGTTTTATATATTTTTTCACCACCTCATGAAACAATTGTCATCATTGCATTTTATCAACAAAGAAACAGTCCCTTCTGTCATTGAAGCAACCAATCGTCTGTGTTCTGATACTGCTGGTTTTTGGCTTATTGAATACTTGTTTGTTTAAGAGAGTTGGGGAGCAAATCATTTCTGATACAAAGCATGGATGCCAGAATATCTCAGACATGTTTCCTGAAATTGGATTGGTGCTCAGAAACTCCAATTGCTGCTACAAGGTTTGCTTAAGCCACTAACAACAATATTTTAATTTGAGTGTCACCTAACAAATTATATTCCTAGTCAATTAAATAGCGATAATTTCTACGTACTTTAATTTTGACATATTTCTTCAAAGCAGGGGCACCTTGAGAAGAACACTAGCTGTTGGCTTCCTAAGCAAGAAGAATTGTGTGCGGGAATGTTGTATTTTGATTCCATATGCTGCTGTTTGGGGAGACTAATCCTATTGGCTGTTGATGTATAACCATTAGTCTCAGGATCAAATGTTTATGCATTAACATCTGGGCAGCGACAGGGCAAAACTTAAGAGTAATTGTTCCAGCAAATTAAGCAATGGGGTTACATAAACGGACACTGCACAATGACCCTCATCCTGGAATTGCAATGTGCTGTTTGTGGGACCTTGAGAGAGTCATTTCATTTATCAGTTATCTTAGTTGCAAACTTTGCTAGGTACATTTGATATTCAGTCAGAGTCTTTGTGGTCATATGTCTAATGACCCATTTTAATGACAATTCTAAAGTAGTAAGTATTCTTTCAGCTAGTGATGCCTCAGAGGTTCACCATCAGGTTATTTATTAAGAGCACAGTTGTAACTCTTCAGAATTCTTTTCTTTCTAAAACTGATAGTAAGTGATTTGTGAAATAGATGTAATTATCCATCTATTATTTCATATACTTTATCCAGAGAGTTTTGCATTTAGCAAGGACAAGTTCTTAGGAGATAGGTCATTATTTTGTATATATTTGTGACAAGTGTATATATAACACCAGTTACTCTGGTTTAGATATTAAAGTAATCTGAATAGGACTACAATGGTCTGGATAAGGAATGAGTGTGACAGAGACAAAGAGAAAGAAGAGAAAGAAGGGGGAGGAAGAGCATGGGATAATGAAAGATTCATTACCACTTTTTACTGTGGTTGCGAGATAGAGTTGGCTCATCATTACAGCACATTTTGGCCACCTCTGAGGTTTTCTTTTAGTATCAATTTCACTTTGCTATTGTCTTTTTTCCTCAGGGCAGGAATTAACTTATATGTGGAAGTAAAGTTTTGGCTGAGAATGCTTCCTTTCATCTACCACTCCTGTGAGGTGTCATTTGTAGTCACGGTTTCCTGGTTCTGGGTCTTCAGTTTATGGGTGAGTCTGATCTTGACTCCTTTATTGGTCAGATCTCTGAGTTTAGTTTCTTGGGTTCTTTGTGTATTTTGGAGATCAGTCTTCTGTCAGATATGGGGTTGGTGAAGATCTTTTCCCATTCTGTAGGCTGTCTTTTTGTCATATTTACTGTGTCCTTTGCCTTATGGAAGCTCCTCAGTTTCAGGATGCTCCATTTATTAATAGTTGCTCTTAGTGTCTGTGCTACTGATTTTATATTTAGGAAGTAGTCTCCTGTGTCAATGCATTCAAGACCACTTCCTACTTTCTCTTATATCAGGTTCAGTGTAACTAGTTTTGTATTGAGGTCTTTGATCCACTTGGACTTAAGTTTTGTGCATGGAGATAGATATGAATCTATTTGCAATAAAATGGAAAGATCTATCATGCTCCTGGATGGGTAGAATTAACACAGTAAAAATGGCAATCTTACCAAAAGCAATCTACAGATTCAATGCAATCCCCAGCAAAGTATCAACACAATTCTTCACAGACCTAGAAAGAACCATACTCAACTTCATATGGAAAAACAAAAAAACCAAGATAGCTGAAACAATCCTGTACAATAACACCACCTCTGGAGGGATCACCATCCCTGACCTCGAGCTATACCATAGAGCTTTAGTAATAAAAACAGCTTGGTATTGGCATTAAAACTAACATGTGGACCAATGGAACCAAGTTGAAGACCCTGATGTTAATCCACACACCTATGAACACCTGACTTTTAACAAAGAAGCCAAATCCATACAATGGAAAAAAGAAAGCATCTTCAACAAATGGTGCTAGCTTAACTGAATGTCAACATGTAAAAGAATATTTTCAATGTACTAGTGAGTTGTGTTTTTTTTT
>CABHPH010161423.1:0-37437 GCA_902168325.1 Peromyscus nudipes | reverse complement strand
TCCTTTTCAAACCTACTAAGGTTAGGTGTAGTGGCGCAGGCCTTTAATCCCTGCCCTGGGGAGGCAGAGGCAGGTAAATCTCTGTGAGTTCTCGGCCAGCCTGTTCTACATAGTGAGTTCCAGGCCAGTCAGAGCTACATGACATAGTAAGACCCTGTCTCAAAAACAAAAACCATATTTAATCAAACTTGTTATTTCATGGAGTTTTTTTTTCACTCTTGCCTTATTCTACCAAGGATTTGAAGCAATATATAGTAAAGATGCTGTTTGCACATTTTCTCAAATAAGCATTATCGACTATGCATGAAATAGATAGCACCCAGTCTTCTTCTGGTGTGTCTGAGCTCTCCACAGGGAACACATTTCAGTGAGGGTCAAGGAACAGCTGTGTACAGACTGGTGCATGTGTCCTCCCCAGCTCATGTGCTGAGTCCCTGTAACTGACTGTGACGGTTGGAAGCTGTAGGTCTTTACAAGATGGCAGCCCATAAGGGTGGAATACTTATGAATAGGATTAGTTCCCTTAGAAAGGAGACCCCAGGGAACACTTCCTCACTTTCAGCGCATGAAGACACAACAAGAAGCAGCCTCCTATGAACCGGGAAGCAGGTCCTCATCTCTCTCTGATGCTTCAATCTTGAACTTCCTAGCTTCCAGAGATATGAGAAATACATGTTGGTTGGTTGAGCCTGGTCTCTGGTATTTTTGTTACAGCATCCTAAATGGACTAATGTACAGTTGTAGTAGAAAGAACATTAGAGCATTAAAAGGGAGAGTAAGATGGCTCAGTGGGTAAGTTCAAACCCTGTGACCCACACTGTGGAAGGAGAGATCTGACTCCAGCGAGTTGTCATCTGACTATCATACTCTACAGGACATGTGCTTGCGGACACATAAAATAGACAAATAATTCTTTAAGTCCTAAAGTGACTGAGGAAGACATCCAATGTCAACCTGTGGCCTCCACATGCGTGAATACACACACACACACACACACAGAGAGAGAGAGAGAGAGAGAGAGAGAGAGAGAGAGAGAGTGAGTTTCTCTGTCATTTTGATGAAACTGGAGGGATGGCTCAGTGGTTAAGAGGATGTGTTGCTCATACAGAAGACCTTGGTTCACTACCCAGCATCCACGTGGCAGTCCCGAGTGCCTATAACTCCAGCTCTGTGGACTCTGACACCATCTCTTGACCTCCAAAAACACCACACGCACATGGTGCACAGACATACATGCAAGCACTCACACGTTTACATAAAAAGTAAAAGAAAGAAATCATCATTAAATGAAATGTACATAGTAGTTCTATATGTAAAATCTATGTATGCATATACACCTATGAATTATTATATATAATATGCACGACACACAAGGTAAAATAGCATTTGTATAAGGGAAACTATCATGAACACTGGAAATTCAGTTGTTAATTCCTTGAGGGGAAAAATGTTCATAATTTTGAAATTTTGAGCAAACACAAAGATTAAGTGCAACTGGTTCTGCTATTAATGTATCATCTGTCAAAGGGGTGGCCAGTTCAGCATGCGTCCTAGGTGAAGGCTGAAGAGACAAGTGTGGTGGTAGGATGGAGTCTGCCCAGAGCTGCCCCCAGGCCATGTTTGTTGCAGAATCATCAAAGTCCTAGGAGATGGGAACTGAAGTTGATGCTAGACCATCCTAGATTTTTCACATAAATTATGGTTTGCCACTGGAGTCCTACTTTATCTGATCGATAAGGAAGTGCATTTAATTCAGTTCTCGGTAGCGACTTAGTTCTCAACAGTATGTGTTTATACTTATAAAGCCTAGTGTTGAAAAGGCATTTAGCATCTGCCAAAGTAACACTCACACACTGAACCCACAGAGACCTCCCTGGTCCTTCAGCTCTTCTAGAGCTCACTCAGACATGATGCTCCTTAGGAGGTAGTGACTGAATGTCTGCTACATTAAAGCTGCATATTAAATAAGTCGACACCACAGTTATGAAACATAAATACAGTAAAACTAATGGCCCCATCTTTTCAAAAGCCATGAAAAATTATTCAGACATACCCTTCACCAATTAGCATTCACTCTGCTTGCATGACCTAACAGCACTAAATTAGCTCAGCTCTAATGAAAGCAATTGTGATGGAACCAAGTTAAGAATCGTCTCAACTGACAAAAGTAAAATTGTTGGGAGACTAACACAGGGAATCTGTGAGTGGGAAACTCTGCTAAGGCACTTTGTAGTTGCTGGGCATGCTCCTCAATGTCTCTGAATCTTGTATTCTCCACATTGCAAGCGAAGACTGTAGTTTAGCATGGAGAGCTTTGTGAGGTTAAAGTATTATGTTTGTGTTCACACCTCTAGAATAGGAGCTGTCACTGGATAAATACTTAATCATAAAATAGCTTCTTAATAACAGAAAATAAAATGGGGGAAATCAAGGTTTGGAGGGCTGAGCCCAGGACTCCACACCTGGTAAGCACACGGTCCACCAACCTATGCCTGACTCCAAGAAAAGGTCACTGAGTATGTAAAGTCCGGGCTGGATGTGGCGTCAGTGACTACATCAGATCTGCATCAACTAAAAACAAATGAATAAAATGAAAATTTAAAAATTACATGAACATGTTGTTAGGTTTTCCACTAAAAAACATCAACACAAAGAATGTTGCAATTTGTTAGTCACACAGAGAACAGATCACTCTCACTAATTCTGATTCTATTGGATGTTTGGGATTTAAAAATATTACACCCAAGTCGGTATGAAATGAGCACACAGATCACACAAAAGCAAATGTAAGCAAGACTTTTTAACACATGGAAAAGATGCTGATTTCACTCAGAAATTCAAATTAAACCTTCTTCACCCACCAAATTAGCAAAGAAGGAAAGGAAAGACAGCACAAGGACAAGGAACATAACGACCAAAGGAGGGACCAGCAGCGACGGTGACTCTGCCACACAGGAGTGCGGAGGGGCTGCCTTCCGATGACATTATCAAATGTCAATGCTTTATCTGCCCTTCATCCCAAGGATCCTGTCCTGTCTGCTCACCTTCCCTGTTCTGTGTTGTTTACCATGATACCACTTGTAAAGCAAAAGCAAGACTGGAAACTATTAAATGCGTGCTGTGACTTCAACGTGCTTTGTCCCCATCAAATCTCATGTTGAATTTTAATTCCCAGTGTAAAGGCGTAAGGAGGTCATGGGAACTTTGAGTGAATAAGTCATGAGGGATCCGCCTCCTGCGTGGCTATTACTCTCTTCCTGGTAGTCAGTGAGTGACAGAGCTGCCTAAGAGGACTTGACCTTAAAAGGCAGTACAAGGGTTAGGAGCACAGCAGAGTTGGTAAGGTTCATGTCTGCATGTAAATCTGGATTCCATCCCAAACCACATAAACTGTGTCTTGAAATGCAACACTAAATTAAATTAGAAAGTGGTGTAGATACACAATGGAAGACGGTTAAGTTACTTTTTTTTTTTAACATGGGTCTCATGTAGGCCAGGTTAGCTCTAAAATTACTATGTAGCCAATGATGGCCTAAAGTTCCTGATCCTCCTGCCTCTACCTCCTGAGTGTTGAGATTACAGGCATGTAACATCACTCCCAGCTTCTGTTCAATTCTTAAGGATGATTTGTGGCCTTCTGTGACAATGTAGGCGATCTGGAACACACGGTGTGAGGAGAATAAGCCAGGCACAGAGACCATGTCATGTCCCTAGTTAGATACTTCCAGGAAGAGCACCCTGAGGCTCTAGCATGGATCCTTTCTCAGCAGTCAACTGTTCAACTTTACCGTGTACTGGCTTCCCCGTTTTTCATATTTTCTGAACTCTGTCTAAATCTGATACAGAAGAGAGCAGTGCTTAGCTTTCTGGTGGCCTAACCTCATTTTCCATGATAAATGTGTGGATTTGCTGCATCTCGTAAGAATTATTAGAATTTCAGACATTGCTTCAGAGTTTTTCCTCCATGTGAAAGTTCTGCCACCTCTTCCATCTTATTGTAATCCTACACAACTTTGTCATTCTCATGCTTGTAGAGATTTCAGGAAAATAATTTTAATAAAAACAGTATGCAGCATAGTTCCATAAATTGACTCATGAATCTGTAATTCCTGAAGCTATAACTCTGTCAACTAAAATAGTTTAACCTAAATCTCAATATGCAAAGTCATTTAAAGCGGAATTGGCTTCCACATAAACGTCTTTGTAAACAGCCTTAAGTAAGCATGTGTTCTGAAACCAGTGACAAAATGCTATTCCCTCCACCATCAAAGGAAGGTTCTGGCTTTCTGCTTTGTTTTATTTTTCATATGAATACAATAATATATTATCGCCCCTCCCCCAAATTTTCAATATGGAAGATATTAAAAGTAATGAAGACCAAGACAATTTAGTGTCTAGTATCCTTGAACTCAGTGCAACTTGCAGTGTTTTTCATGAATAAAGTTACCATGTGGGTTCTCAGCTAGGACAGGAAAAGAATGTGACAATATGACTAAAGAGATATTCCACAAGCTAAGACAGCAGGATTATGAGTTCAAGGCCAGTGTGGGTGATATAGTGAGATCCACTGCAAAACGGAAAATAAGAAAGGTAGCGGAAAGATTAGGGTGTGGGGAGAGTGCCCTATAACCTGACTGCAAATGGAGAATGCAATTCCCTTAGTTTAAGGGCCAGCAAAGTAAGAAACTATGAGCTCATAGTGTTAAGTGAAATAAGACAATTGTGGTCCTGTTGCCTATTTCCCCACGTAACATTTTATTGGGGCAGCACACTCAGTAGTTTGCACATTATCTATGGCTGCTTTCATGATTCATTGAAAAGGCTGGGGATTCAGCAAATGCTGAGCATGCACTAGAACCTGGGTTTGGCTCCCAAATAAATAAATAAAAGCAAGGGAGGGAGGCAGAGATAGACAGAGAGCCATAGAGGAGGTAGAGAGGAGAGAGAGGGAAGTTGAGTCATTGAGTAACTGCAACAGAGTTTCTCAGGTACAGAAACCCCAGAATTCTGCTGTCTGGCCATTTATAGAAAAGTGTGGCCTGTGCCTGTAGGCTTTAATGAGGTTCATGGGCTTCCTCACAGACACAGCAGTACTACAGAAAGCTGATTTACTAGCATTTTGCTACTATTTCCTTTAGGAGCAGAGGAAAGTTTGTGATCTTATCCTCATTCCATTAGAGAACTGCATGATTCTACTGAAAATAATTTAAAATACTGACAAAAGAAGTTGTAACATTTTCCTTATGAATAGGGAATCACGTGTTCAAATGTATGGTAGCAGGTGCACACTTTACCAAAGCCTGTTCTAGAGACAGATAGTGTCAGTGAAGAACAGAGATGGGAGATAGACCCCAGGAATCTGGGCATGAGCCAATGGCTGAAGTAGTAGTCAAGGAAACTATCTGAAACATGGAGTAAGAGACTGCAAGAAATGCCAGTGTCTTAGCCAGGGTTTCTATTGTTGTGAAGAGACACCATGACCATAGAAACTCTTATAAAGGAAAACATTTAACTGAAGTGGTAGCTTACAGTTTCAGAGATTTAGTTCATTATTATCATGATGGGACATGACAGCGTGCAGGCAGACATGGTGCTGGAGAGGTAGCTGAGAGTTCTACATCTTGCATCAACAGGACATGAACTGAGACACTAGAGCATATATGAGACCTCAAAGCCCATATCTACAGTGATATGCTTCCTCCAACAAGGCCATACCTACTCCAACAAAGCCACACCTCCTAACAGTGTCCTTTGGGGGCCATTTTCTTTCAAACCACCACAGCTGGCATGATGCAGATGGCATAAAAGTCTGCAGAATTATCACAGATGAGTCACCATCTGGTCAGAGACAGGGACCAACAATCCACCCTCCTGAAAACGCCATCAGTTATTATTGCTACACAGATCTGATAGGAGAAGCAATTTCTAGAAGGAATAATCAACCCATCATCTTTGATCTCAGGATTTCCTTAAACTCATCTTGACCACTCTTAATCCATCCAGGATGCCCAGTAATCTATATATTCCTGGGAGACTGCATCCTTCATACCCTTGGGCAAGCTGAACATCACTGGAAACTGCGCTTTCACTGACATCTTCTCTTTTACATGACAGGTTCAGTAAAGGACAATGAGTCACCTTTGAAATCCCTGGGACTCTGTGTCAGTTGCCTCAGTGCATGGCTGTCTGCACTAGACTAGAACAAGAGAAGGACCTTCAATTAAGGTTTGGAAGTTCAAACCCAACACATAATTCTCTAATCCTCTCTCAAAGACTACCACAAAAATCAATCTTATTCTTAATGATAGCATTCAAATTATCTCTGGAGTGTCTAGAGCATCATCACATTATCCTGAGGTAAAGTTACTTTAATAATTAATAAGTACTGTGTTTTTCCCACTACAAGATCAAGACATGTGATGGGAGGCCCCATGTTGTTCAGCGATACTCTCCAGATTGAACAAGTTGGGGCTAAATCAAGTCAGCCTCACTTAGAATCCAGTGTCCTTCTTGTGTCACGGAGCCTCCCAGCAGTCTATGAAGACAAACTTCTATAAAGTGATGAAGCTATGAACTGACAGGTTCACTCAAGTTTATGTGTTGAAGATCACCCTCATTGATGTGCCTACATTTAGAGATGTGACCTAAAAGGGGGTAACTTAGGTTTGTTGAAGTCTTAAGGGTGGGGCCCTGATGTGATAGGATTAGTGACCTTCTAAGAAATAGCATAAGAGACCTTACACTCCCCCTGCCTTTCCACCACTCAAGGATACAGCCCTGGGGCCCAGGAGGAGAGCTGTCATGGCTTCAATGTGAAATGTCCCCTATCAATTTCTGTGTTTGAATGCCTAGTTTACACCTAGTGGCACTGTTTAGGAAGACATGATAGAACAGTTAGAGGGTAGAACCTTGCCGGAGGAAGTGGCTCACTGCGGGAGGACTTTGAGGTTTTATAGGCAGGTCCCACTTCCTGTTTACTCTGCTTCCTTTCTGTTGATGGAGTGTGATTGGAGACCTCTCATCCTTCTGGCCATGCTTGTCCACCTTGATCAGCTGTATCCCCTTACACTGTAAGCCAACATAAACATTTTCTCTCTTCCTGCTGCTTCTCATCAGGTGTATTGGTACAGAGATAAGAAAACCTTACACAGAAGCCTACATCTGATGCTAAGTGTGTGAGCACCTTGATCTTAGACTGCTGACCCCCTGCTCAGAACAGTTGGCTGCTGTTTAAACTAACAAGTCAGCAGTGTGTTACTATAAAAATCTGAGCAAGCTAAGATACATTACAAAATTCAACAAGTGAATGAAAAATTCTGGAATAATGTAAATCCAAAATACTACCAAAAACTTAAAGCACAAAAGGAGACATTTCCTTTTGTGATGGATCCTCAATCATCTACCTAAGACACACAGCTCTGAAAAGAGCCAGCAAATACGTAATGTGAGTTGAGGTCCTCCAAAGTAGACACCTTGCTGGAGGTCAGCAGTTGAAAACCAATGTTGCTGTTCTGCAGATCTTCACAGCCAACTTTAATGAGCTATGCTTGAGAAAGAAAAAGCAACCTCAACACCCAGGAGCTGGCCTGGTACTGTAAGCTAGAGCCAGACATAAGCTGTTCCGTGGAACATCAGCATCAGACAGGGCCCTCTGTGACTGTGATGGATCAGGACCAAGCAAATATAACCCTATAGGCATGTCTGAGCACAGACAAAATACCCAGTGTCCTCTTTGCTGTCTGTTACAAATGACTGCTGCTGATTTACCAATAAACAGTGTCTAGTCTGTCTTCCCTATGGATAAGTGCTTTGAGTACCCAGTGATAGAATCAGCCTTTCTTCCTGACAGGATTGACCCAGAGTGAAACTCCCATGCTTCGTTCCACAAATCATCTGGCACAGACCCAAAGCTTAACAGTCTTTTCTAATGCCCTTTGGCCAAGACTTTTCAGCCATCCTCTATTTTTTCCCTGTAAGGTCTTGTAATAACCCAGTGTGTTTGTCTGCAGAAGAAGGAAACAGATGCCATATGTTCCAAGCCCTCAGTGGATGACTGAACCTTAGGTAATAGCAAACTTCATATATGTTGTATATTTCCTCTACATGCATACCAATGATGAAGTTTAACATATCACCCAGGAATAGTAAGAGATTAACAAACTGATAAAACAATAGAACAGTAACAACTTACTGTAATAAAATTGATATGACTATGGACTATCTCTCAAAATATCTTATTGTACCTTATTCATCTTTCCTCTTTCTCCAGACCATGGTTGACCATAGGTAACTAAGCCACAGAAAAGGGGTCTGCTTTATAGCTATGTTCCCAGAGAACCACCTCCAGGTGAAACGCATTGCAATGGGCAGCTGAACACTGTGGCCCCAGCTGGCACAGCCCCCATTTGAGTTGTCTCAGGAGAACTCCTTGGGAAACTTATCTTTAAGAACTAGCATAGCTTGGAATTTTAAAATTGATAACCCCATTGCCAAGTATTGTCACAATTCCTTTGTTTTCAAGTGAGACTGAAATGAGGTTTCTCAAAGAAGTCCACTGCACTTGGGGTGTTAGAGAGCCATCAGGACCCAGAGAGGACATTGCCAACTCTCTCTAACGGCTGTCTCTTCTCATAGAAGAATGAAGCCACCCAAAGTAAGTGACACCAATCTGGGTTTCATATCACCACCACGGCTGAAAGGAAAGCATTTGTGGTTCTCACCCAGCCAGCATTCCTTCTCTGCCTTCTTTCTGGCTAACCAAGCCTTTGTTTCCCACAGGCAATAAGCTGCAGGTGGTTTGTGTGCAGTTAACATTCTTCAACGCCACTCATCTGCCAGTGAAAAATAATTGATAGCTGTGCTAATAATGGTATACATTTTATGAGATTATTGATGGCACTCTGCTAACTTGTAAACTGCCTTCTGGACTGCAAACTCCTGGTTGAGTTTATCTAAATCCAACCATCCCTAAAGGATTGGTTCTGAGTAGGGACTTCATATGCTACCTAGCCATGCTTTCCACATGGATTAAAATCAGTGTATATGTACAGAGATCATATTGTTGACATAGAATAAAATATCATCAAACCTTCACTGCACTGAAAACCCAAAGAATCCAATAGATTACATAGAAACAGTTTCATATGACCTGAGTCTCTGAACATACCACAAAAACAGGATCATTGGCAGCCGAGTGTGGCAAAGCATTTGTTCCATTCAGGAAGGAGTGAACCAAATTATGAAGGCTCATTACTTGGGAGTCCAGTGTGCCATCTGCTTTATCAAAACCTTCCAGAGCATTCCTGAGAGAAAGCAGAGTGTCAGTGACTTCAGTGAAGATTTGCAAAGGTCTCTGCGTTATCCAACCATCTTCTAACTTTGGATAAGGATAGGAGAGGCTCTGCTGAGAGGTCTTTCACTTCAGCCTTTTGTAATGATCTTCCAGAAGGGGAAGGAACTCAACGGATGCTGCCCCTGCACCTGCTGGGTTACATTGCTCTCTGTGCACAGTATAGCTATTTATCTTTATTCTTCTTTTCTATATTCTTGAAAGACAGGGACTATGTTTCCTTTATATTTTTATTGACAGGTTTTTTTATCCTGCTCAACACATGGGCTATATTCAATAAATGAATTTTGAATCAACATAGAATTTTATATTCATATTTCTCAGTGAAAAAGACTGTTGGCTTGGCTGGAAGATACTTATCCTTCTAAGCATACCCCAATATTTCCCTTATTCTTCTCTCTTTTCCAGTATTTTCAGTAAATTCTACATGTCTACATCCTGGCACAGTGATATTAAAAAGTAAGATTATCTTGGAACCACTGAAGAAACCTTTCATGACCTTTTCTTAGAGTTTCCCACCCAGTAAGGATAGGTGGGGTCCTAACAATGTAAGTTCCTTACTAACTTCTAAAGATGCTAGTGATTATGATCCAAGAATCACATTTTAGGGAAACATTCTCAGCTCAAATCCAGAGAGAATGCAGTCTGGCTTAATAGCAGTTTTGTCATAAGGAAAAATAAATGAATGCTTCTTTTTTAAATCACTCTTAAATGTTACCCTTGACCTATTTTTCTTTGTTTATTTGAGGCAGGGTCTCATGTAGTCTTGGCTGGCCTGAAAGTCACTATGTAGACCAAGTTGGTCTCAAACTCATCGAAATCTGCCTGTCTCTGCCTCCTAAGTGCTGGGGTTAAAGGTGTGCACCACCATGGCCAGCCCTTTGCCCACTGTTGACACCAGTTGCAGGGCCATGGTCACTTCTAGCACCAGCTCCAAAGCCCTGCAACATGCAGCCAAATTCCTGAAATTAAGTTTGGTCTACCCTGCCCCTAGTCCCATATAAGTTAGGAAATGTATGTGGGGTGTGGTGGATTGTAGAAAAAGAAATCCAGTTTTGGAGAAGGCCACATCCCCTTGCTTGGCTGCCTCATGCGTCTTTGTTAGCACCTTATTTGCACACATACTCCTAATTCTTTTGGGGTGAGATAAAACTGATAGTTGGTCTTTAAGTTCAAGTGTTAGGTTATTATCTGTGCAACACTTTGAGGTGAATCTGAAAGACTCCTCTGAGAGTCAGACCCAGTATCAGGATCTGTGGCTGATAAGCTTCTAATGCCAATAATAAATAGTACAAACACTGTTAAAGTATGATAGTTAATGAGGTGCCTTGGTTCCCAAGGCAAATCCTATATGTATACAGAAATCAGAAGTTAGGATGGCATTTAGAAGCTAATGAAACTACATTATTGGTAAGAGTGTATTTCCACCATCAACCCCTCCTTAGCCTATGTTTTTATGCCTTTCGCCAATATTTAGATTTGCAGGTGTCTGCCAAGACCTGGATTCCTTTTGGCCCCGTACAACTACAAGCATGACAGTCCAGTGCAGGGGTTTTCAACCTATGGGTCTCGACCCTGTTAGCAAAGCTCTGTCTTCAAAAATATTCACATTTCAATTCATAACAGTAGCAAAATTACAGTTACGAAGTAGCAACAAATATAATTTTATGGTGGGGGAGGTCACCACAACATGAGGAACTTTATTAAAGGGTCACAGCATCAGGAAAGTTGAGAACCACTGCTCTAAGGTAGAAGAGGTCAGTGCCCACCTGAAGCTGAAGGTAGAGTTCTGGAAGAAAGGTGGATTGTCAAACTTCTGGAGAGACAAGCAATCTTGCACATTCTTTAAGGTTGGCAATTTCTCACTATTTCTTCCTACTTGGTTTCTTCTTAGCAAACCTTCGTAGGTTCCATTACACAGTGTGACTCGGCGGTTGTAGTCATCCAAGCTAAGATTTATCGGATTCAAAACAATAGGCCTTAACTTTGTGGATGGTATCATGAATTTGTTCCAAGCAAATCAGTGAGAGTCATGGTCATTAGTTACTTTACATGGTCAAAAATAGGTGTAAAAATATTACCTTTCAGAGTTAAGATGGATAGAGACATTTCAAAAATGTGAGTGTCCAAAACATGAATACAGGGGTAAATGTGATAATAATTACCATTCTATTCAAAAGACTGTGACAGGCTCTACAAGCAAGATGACAGCAACTATAATTGTAATTGAGTCTGAAAAAATTAAAGAGGTGGGATGGTAGCCTCTGTTACACTGAACCAAGCCAGTCTGGGAGGAATGTATGTGTAGAGCTGGGAAAAGCATTTAGGTCAACTGGAGACAAACAAGAAGCCAGAAAAAAAACAGATAAAATTATACAGATAAAATGCAGTATTGAAACACTTTTTAATATTTAAAGTGAAAGAGTCTCAAGCACCTCGATTTGATTGTCCTACATTGAATACATACATGTATACACACATATGCACGCACACATGCCCACACACACATATAAAGTTATCAATATTATATCCCATAATTTATGCAGTTAAAATCGTTGTAATAATTATTTAAAATAATAAATTTACAATTTTTATAAATAAGCTATAATGTGTAAATAATAATATTTAGTTCATATACTTATTTATGTGAGTGTATGCACACATGTGTAGGGGTACACAAATCTGGTGGTTATGTTTCCTTGGTGAGAAGCCAGCAAGCACCATGAGGCCTCTTAAGTCCCACCTCCTTGAACCTGGGTTTGCAGACCTGCCTGGGATGCCCAACTTATCATGTGGCTGCCGGGATTGGAACTCCAGTTTTCATGGTTTTTCACCAAGTACCCTTAACCAGTATGTCTCCTCTGTAGGTCATGAAATAAAAATTTTTTAAAGTGAAAAATAAATGCCATGTTGGGAACTGTGTGAACACGGTTGGATATTAATAGTTAGGTGGTAAATGTGAGGCTGAGAGAGAGGGTTCACAACACATGCTTCTGGTATCCTGAAATCTCACCATCAGAGTATTAATTCATGGACAGAGGCAGATTCTAAAGGCAGTGCTGCGTGGGTTTCAAACAGTGAGGGAGAATAGTTGGCAAGTGGTGATAGACTAACCACACATGCAAAGATGGAGGACGCCAGGACCCAGACACCAGCTAACAAAAAACCTCGCAGGCATCATTTCCGAAGTGAGTTCCAGTGAGACGGTCTGTGAAATGAATTCAGGATTCAGACATGTTTAGGTTCCCCTAGACGAATAATGCTGTGTTCATCTATGGAGGCTACAAGATGTTCCAAGTAGTTTAAACACACACACACACACACACACACACACACACACACACACACATTTTGAACTCAGTATTCTCTAGACTTATATGATCACAGAGATTTCTTTTCACATCACTTATGAACAGACAAAAGCATGGTGAGAAATGGCGTTCTAGGGATGGAGTGAAACTGTGCAAAGGTATCTAGAACATCCTACTAGCGAAGGCCTGGCCTGAGAGCTTCAGGAGGTGCAGAACACAAAGGATGGATCCCTGGGGCAGGGCTGGGCCCTCAAGATGGCCGCATGTCCAAGAGCAGTGCTGGCCAGGGAGGCAGCCCTGAGGTAATTGGATAACGGAGGGTTGGGAGGCCCAGGAGTGCAATTCAAAATGTGGGAATTTGGGAGAAAATAAATAAATGAAGGAAGGCGGAGTAGCCTCTTGGAGAATCTTTTTCTGAGACATAGTTATCTCTTATCCACAATTTTGTTTTTCATGGTTAGTTACCTGCAGTCAACACTGGTCTAAAATATTCCTACAATGTGCTGAGAAACTACAGTATTTTGAAAGAAAAAGAGAGGCCATATTCACATGGATCTTACCTCAGAACACTATTAAAATTGCACTATTTTATCATTGGATATTAATGTGTATCTTTTACTGTACCTAATTCATAAGTTAAATTGGATCGTAAGTAGGAAGAACCAGAGTGCATAGGTTTGGCACCATCTGTGGTGTCTGAGAACAGGTCCCTACAGGTCAGACGGGCTGGTGAACTGCACCTAAAGCACACTTTGAAGAAAGAATTCTTCCAGGACTCTGGGCCACCTACTTGTTCATGTGGCTTTCAAGGATTAATATTTTTGAGCCTCCCACATCCCAAGGTCTGTGCTTCTGTCCCGTACAACTCCTCAGGGACCTGTGACCCAGGTACACCAGCTTACTTCCAGAAGCTTCTCTAGAATTGTGTGTGGTGCCCCCTTACCTAGAACCTACCATCTACCCACAGCTTCCTGGCTTTACCCACATCTAGCTGGTGTCTGTACCACCTTCTGTCTCAAACCCACCAGCTCCATACCCTTGTGGACTTGTCCTGACTCTGTTCTCGGCTTCACACACCACACACACACACACACACACACACACACACACCTAGTACAGAAGTCCTCAGACTGCTGGGTAATTCATTTACAACAAATCGATCTCTGTAAATACAGGATGGCTGGATCATTCACCCTTGTGTTCCTAGCACTGTGGCATCACCAAGAACATGCTTGATGCTCAGCACACACTGGCTGGATGCAGAACTCCTGATTGTGTACTCACGCTCCTGGTCTCAAAATGATGCCCAAGCACACTCAACCTACTAATATGATTTCCATACTTTCACTTTTTAATTTGAGAGCTTTGAATGTTTAAATTCCTGCCTCCCGTGGAAAAACTGCTTTCAGGATCATGTAAACATAACTCTATGTACCATAGAGAGAGAAATATAAAGAAATGTAGTGTCTATTTCCCAGAACTAAGGAAAAACAATCTCGAGAGCTCCATTGCATTACCTGTCACACACAATCTCCCAGGTGGAGAATCTTGAATTCTGACTAATCAGGGTTGGGTCATCTTGTCTTGCTGCTCCAAGGAGCTCATCTGTACATACATCACATTCAGTCTTCCCAGTTGCAAAGTTCCAGTATGGCAAAGCAAAGGATTCATTGCCAATGAGTCTCTAAAAGCAAAGGTAGGTCCCATCACTTTATTTATGTGTCAGATGCTACACAAAGGCGTGTAAGGCAAAGACTGGCATGCTTCTTGACCAATTTTATAACAAAACTAGGAATACCAATCAGATACATTTTTAAAAAGTCAATACATAAAAATATATTCATATATGTCCACATGAATATGTAAATCTCACATATGCATTTGTGCATATGTGTAAATAAGCACAATGCAATTGTTCTGATTTGATACAGAAGGAAATCCTACCATTTGCAACAAAGTAGATGAACCCAGAGGACATTATGTTAAGTGAAATAAACCATATTTAAAAAGAAAAATAATGCATAATCTCATGCACATGTGACATCTGAAAAAGAAGCAATATCAAATGCAGCATAGATTGTAGGGAGAACTGGGAAGCTGAAAAAGTCTAAAGATCTAACGTACAACAGGGGGCAAAATTCACAACATCCTCAAACTTAGGTAGTTTGTGAAGAGAGCATAGTTTACTCAACACACACAGAAAGGAAAGCTATCTGAAATGCTGAGTGTATTAATTTTCTTGACTAGTTATCACTGAAATAAGTATTTCAAACATCATGTGTTCCTTAAATGCAAACACTTTTTAGATACTGAGTGCATGGTTTTGACCAACCTGGAGATCTCTTTCCAGCCACAACAAGTGGTATCTGTGCCAAGTGACAAACGCAGGCCCTTGGTGTGAAAAATCTATGGCCTTATAGGGGCGTCCTGGACCTAAAACAGTTGGGAAGTGGAGATCAGAGAGTAGAACATTTAAGATGTTAAACCTTATCAGCTGCAGGTCTGTGTCCAAGAAGCCCACGGTGTCTTAGTTTAGAAACATTTGTCTATTAAAAGGCAACAACAAGAATAATAAGAATAACAATAAGAGTTTCTGAAGCAGTTAGCACTTTCACAAACAGTTGCTTTCATTTCTCAAAAGTTTGAGTTTCAGCAGAGAACCCAGAAACTCAAGTCATTTTCAAGAGCCAGTGTCCTGTTACACACTTTAATTCTTTCACAATAATACATTAAAATAAAATGCTGTCTAAAAGTGTCAATCATTGAGACCTAAATTAAATGTATTTTAAAGATATTTTCTGACTTGTTCTTTATAATTGCATAAATTTATAACAGAGAGATTACTTAATAATGTAGCAACTTCAACCACACTTCGTGCTAATGCAGCCTTTATACAACCAAGAAGAACTTTCACAAATTCTGCCTCACCCATCAATCACTTAGAACCACCAGCTGACAAGCGTGGTCACTGAGACCAGAAGAGCAAAAAATATGCTGGAACCAATTTAGCTGGCCACTGGAACCGCGAATTTTAGTGAAGCGCTTTGGGCAATTTCACGCCCTTCTTGGTGGCTGCCCCATCCTTCTTCTGCCTTTCATAGCAGCTTTTGATGGCATGCGGAAGCTTCAGCTCTTTAGTTCTTTCAAAGTACCTGTAATAACTTCAGAGAGCTGAACAGATATGAATATAAATTTAGTTCCTAGATAAGACCAGAAACTACAGCTTCCCTTTCCTCCTGAGAGGTTACCCTCTCATAAAGCAAAAATTCCTCAGAGTAAGGACAGGAAAGCAATAAAGCTTATAGCCAGAGGAGCCCCTCATCTATCGATAAAGGAAGATGGATGCCTTCCTGCGAGGCAGGTTTTCACAACACGGGCACTGACAGAGAGCCCCCACCACTGCTCTCCACCACAGAGCCTTTTTTAAAAATGTCTTTTGACTAAAGAAAAGTTTCAAGTTTTCTACACAAAATTATGAGAAGGACATCAAAGGGTGGGAACTGGTGATGGGCGTGAAAGAGCGAGACACCAGGTGAGAATTGCACCAGCCCAAGTATGCTCGATGATTTTGTCCACCCTGACCCCAGGGAGGGAGGGGACCTAGAAGAAGGGACAGTTGCAGAGACAGCCAAGTGTGCAGACTGTCAGGAGACGTTATGAGAAGAATCTGGAATGGATTCCCACTCTCCAGGGACAAACCAATGGCTTCTCCCCAATCCATCGGAAACAGGGGATGGTCTGTCGCTATTTGATTATTGAAGCGCATGACCATCCACCTCCTGTGCGGTATTCCACCCAGTCCCCAAGTTCCAGGTTCTGGGGGGGAGTCCTCCATTCACAAGCAGCTTTTTTTGTTATTGTTGTGGGAGGGGGGGTGGGGGGAGGGGGGGACACACACGTGCGCTACAGCGTAAGTGTGGGTGTCAAAGGACAACTCTGTGGAACCCGAGGAGCCTCCCAGCATTTTGGAATTGTGTCGTCAAGGAAAAGTTTACGCCAAGTCATAGCAACATAGAGTTCTTCTTGCTTAGCCTTGTGTATAATAATGCCTATGCTGGATGCTTAAGAAATGAAAGCGACGCTTATGGCCAGCAAGAAGGTGCCCCGAAACCCACATCAAAGTGGAAGGAGAGAACTGTGGTCGCAGGCAGAAGCCGCCTGTCCTACCAGGAAGCAGCCTCGGGGGAGCTCCCAACTGATAGTCTGAAGACGTATGAGTTGAAGGAGCCCCGCGATTCCAGCACAGACACTGCAGCTCTGAACAAGGAAGTGCTGTGAGCCTGGCGTATGTTCAGTTAATTCTCTAATTTGAAGAAAAGGCCAGAGCCAGCTTTCAAGCCAAAGTTGATTTTTTTTTTTTTCCTGGAATCAAAAGGAATTTGCCTCCACTTTACCAGCTCATGCCTTTGAGGATTAAGTTTCACAGAGAGCTAGGATTAGGCTTTGAACCAGGAATATAAGCTAGGAGAGGTTTGAAGTGTCTGCAGAACAAGGAAGAATCAGCCCCATTTGAAGTACAGGCGGTGTTTGGTATTTCTGCCAGTTCGAAAAGGAACCTCGCTTGAGGTTGCTTCCCCGTTAATTAACTTGTATCAAATGACTTCCACCCCATACCCAACCCAGTCGCAAGCCTCTAATAATGGATGTTAAGCCAATGGGGAAAACCCACCTAATAATGTGTCTCGAACAGAATAATAATGGAGCCAGACAAAAAAGTCATAGACGCTGCAGTTGGCGATCTGTGGCTGGGTTCCGTTGGGTCCAAGCAGTCCCAGCCAGTGCTGTGTGGTGATGACGTAGTCTGGATGTACACTCTTCTTCGCCAGGTCTAAGGCGTTCAGGAACTGCTCCCTCTCCTGGGGAGTCAAAGAATGGATATTCCGCCGTAGGACAGGTGGCTTCTTCTGGTCACAACTGGGGCCAGTCCAGCCAAACTTGCAACCTCCGCAATTATAACCAGCAAAGTTTCCTGATTTGTAAAAAGGGGGAAATGGGGGGTGGGGGTGAGGTTATATACTTTGGAAGAAAATTTTCATTTTAATTCCAGTTAGGAGGGAAGAGAATAGACGTTACAACGGGCCAAGAAGGGCCCTGAGGCATGAGGGAAGACCATGCCACCACAGAGAGAAAGCACAGGACAGGACAGGGTCTCCAAGAACCCGGGCCTCGGGCTGCTGCCTTGTTCTTGGGCTTGTGGCCTCCATTACTACATGCCAATCTTTCTTATCTTTAAAGCAAAAGAGGAGGAGGAGAAAGAAGAAAAAGAGGTGGAGGATCTCGTCCCCAGGACCTCAGCATGTGTCTAGTTTTGGAAATCACGTTTTCAAGATGGCAATTAAGGCAAAATGAGAGTACTGGAGCAGCCTACCCAGTATGACTGCGATCACCGTGCTCACAGAGGGAGGACTGCATGCAGACCCAGGGAGATCAAGGAAGCCAACGGAAGAAATCTCAGAGCTCCGCTCACACCTTGTTCTCAGGCTTCCACCTCCAGAACTGGTAGGAAACAACTGCTGTTCCTTCTGTCAAACAATTTGCAATGACTTGTTGCAGAAGCCCCAGGGAAGGCACTCTCCTGCCTCTTGTGTCCTGGACCTCTCTCTTCTAACACCCTCTCCGCACCCCAACCTGCCATGATCTCGCTAAGCTCTGCTGTCTATGCAGCCCACACCACTGGGCCTGCACACACTGATCCATTGACTTAATAATGCAGGCGGCAGAAGCAGGTGGATCTCTGTGAGTTCGAGGCCAGCCTGGTCTACTAGTGAGTTCCAGAATAAGGCAGCCAGGGATATCCTTAGAAACCCTGTCTTGAAAATAATAATAATAACAACAAACAAGCTGATGTCCAGCATTTGAGTGGCGTCTAACTTTAAAAATGCTGGTTTATTTCACAAAGGAGAAAGCCCTAAGACAAAAATCAATGGTGCCTGGCAGATCATAAAAGTGAATTAAAGATCGTGGTGTCAAGAGGTGCAAATCCTTTAGAATCTGCTGTCTGCAACAAAACACCTGTGCTTTCCCATGCCTGAGGGACAAGAACCAGTGAGCAAGCTCTAAGACATCCCTGAGGACCGGTGGCTAAGCTTAAGTTCTTTATCTGCCTTCCTGTCTCATACCTGTCGGTTTACTTTGGACATAACCAGCTCCTCATTCCTTAGGTGCTGATACATCTGAGAGGGAAAGTTTAGCTCTTATTCCCACAAGAAGATAAAGGTGCTTATCTTCAGAACATTAAAGTGATTCCAAGTATGTAATGCTGATGACCAGCTCCCTGCTCAGCCTCTGCCTCCATCTCACACCCCCACAACCATTACCTGTTCTTTCTTGTGCCTGAAACTCTTTTCCTAACCTTCCTAAATCCTTCCCTGTGTGAGCTACCTACCACTCCTTTTTACATCATGATAGATCTTCTCTATATCATGTTCTGGCAGAACTGGTTGAAGAGGTGTGGAACCCAGAGCTTAGCACATACTAGGCATGTGCTCTGCCACTAAGCGGCACTCCCAGCCTGGGTCCCAGCAAGACAGAAGGACCTGAGCTGTGTTCATCAGCCACTTGGACTCCCTTTATTTAATTATTTATTTTTAAGCATCAAGGAGACCTGGCTCAGTGGTGGAGCTCTTGGTTTCTAAGCCCAGCATCATCAGGACAAAAAGAGAGAGAAAGAAAATATGTATCACCCACTGGGGTAGCTTTTACAGGAATAGCTTCTTTTTTTGAGAAGTGATTGAATAAATTTTTATGTCTGAAGAATACTTACTACTCAATTGAGCGCTCAGTCAAACTTGCAGCTGTTTTTTAAAGTCATCTATGGGACGACTTCAACGGGAAAACCCAAGACCAGTGTGGGGCGGGATGCCAACAGTGGTCGACAGGGAGGAAGGCACAAAGGCAAAGGATACATGTGCCTTTTGCTCTCGGTGTGTGTGTGTGTGTGTGTGTTGTTGTTGTTGTTGTTGTTGTGTTCATACATGTTTGTGTAGGTTTGTGTACTTGTGTGCATATGTGCATGCAAGGTCGACATCAAGTGTCCCCTATTACTCTCCACTTATTTTTGAAACACTCTCTCACTGAACCTAGGGCTCACCAATTCAGCTAGACTGTCTGTCTGGCCAACGAGCTCCAAGAGCTCATCTGCCTCTACCTCCCCAGCACTGGAATTGCAAGTGCACATGGAAGCTGGAGAGACTGTTCAGAGGACCCAGGTTTAGTTCCAGGCATGCACATGGGAGTTCACAACTGTCAGGCACTCCTGTTCCAAGGGATCTGATGTCCTCCTCTGCCTCCACAATCTTCCAGGCACCAGGCATGCACATACCTGGTGCACACATCTACATGCAAGCAAACACTCATAGACATAAAGCAAAAATAAATGAATATTTTTTAAAATAGTAAAGTTTTTTGGGGAGCCCTGAGGGAAATGGAAGGCAGTTTGTCAGGTTGTCTGACACTGCCTGGCTCATCATACTTACTGGACCTTAATGAAAGACTTTTAGACACGAAGACCCAAATGATAAGCACTAGGATCAAAACTTGAAAGTTTTAACACTTCAAAGTTGATAGTTGGCATTATGTTATCTTAAATAAAACAGTCTCTTTCATAAAATAAATCAATAAAGTCAAAACAGAAGGTCAACAAAGTTCTGTCTATCTGTTTATCTCACTAATGCTTTCCTACAAATATTAAAATTAAATCATTAAATAGTAAAGAAAAAAAGTATACAAAGGTTTTGTTAAGTACACATTGAGCCTGGCTCTCTGTGTGGTTGCTGGGGATCCCACCTCAGGTCCTCATAGCAGCATGGCATGCACTTTAACAGCTGAGCCATCCCCACAATTCCTTCCATCATTCAGTTATTTCTGTAGACTAAAAACAATCCTAAAAATATTTTAAATAGTAAGAAAAAAGACACTTAAATTTTATAGCACTCTTACATTAAAAGACCTAAAAATACTTTTGACTCTTGAGGTCTGAACTTGAGTTATTCATAGCTTGTGCTGTGATTTCTACACAATGTTGCTTCTTTATGATTCTCCTGGTTGGTGGAAATACTATCATCAGTAACTGTCTTCCTCATTTATTTCTGCAACAAATAATTTACTGAACATCTACAACCTAATTACCATCAATGCTAAACAAGGGATCATGACATGAAGGTGGGTCATATACGGCAGGGGATACATCGGAAATCTCTATACTTTTGACCTAATTTTTATCTGAACTTAAAATTGTTCTAAAACATAGTCTTTTCTGGGGAGAGCAAAAATGGAGAGTTGGGGTTTCTGGAAGTTGGGGTACGTAAGATTAACATGCATTTTTCACTTGTATGATGTTGCCAAATAATAAATAAAAGATATTCTACTTTTAAAAATAGTCTTAAAACAAGTTTCAATATACCTTCCTCTGTACCCCACAGCTTTTTATATTTTTAAACAACTGGCCTTTGAGCTGAACCTCTCTGAGCTTGCCATATCAAAATAAGAGTTCTGCTCCACAGAGTTCTTGTGAAAAATAAGTGTATTGTTATAGACCACAGAGAATGGTGTCTGGGGCCCAACAAGCTCCATTCTAACTGTTATGTTGATAGTCTTAGGAAATTCCACTTTTCAAATATCAGAGCCATGACTTGTCTTCACTCATCCCTATTGCTAACCCTTGAACATTGTGGCCATTGCCCTCTTTCCACCCCAAACGGGATAACACAGTGCGAGTAAATGCCACTTGAGTGACGGAGGGGACACTGAAAATTGGAAAAGGGCATTTTTTAGGCACTGGGGAATACAGACACAAATAAGGCTACACCGCAGAGTAGAGGACATGGGGAGGTGTGCGCCCTGAGACATCAACACAACCGGAACTGCAGAAGTCAAAACGGAAAACTGAGTGCTGTGACCTGACAGAAGACAAAACAATGTTCCTGACTTAGGAGAACACAACACTGCTACACAGCCAAGGTGAGCACAGAACTGTAAGGGAAGCAGACGCACACACACACACACATACACACACACACACACACATACACACACACACACACACACACACACACACACACACACACATGCACGCTCGCACACGGGCAACCACTCACCAGAAAGCACTTGCTACTTGTCATGTGTAATTCAGAAGTTTACTCAGTTAAAAAAATTCCTTTTCTATATGTACATCAGGTCCCTTCCATTTTTTGGCTTACAGACCTGGCCTATAGAATTTATCAAAATACTGAAAACTAGAAAAATATAATGTGCCATCCTGGCACACATGGTGCGTATTTCTTCAGACTTTCTGGTTGCATCTTGCACCAGTTTAATACGAGTCACTCCCTTCATTCATGCATCAGCAGTAAGAAATACAAATGGAACACATTAAGAAAAAAATTATGGTTTTTGTTGTTGCTGTTGGGGAACAGGGAAGGGGGGATGATTCCAATCTATCTCACATTGAGTGTGTTCTTGAGCAAAAATTACATTAAAAGAATCAAAACCCTCTCCTGACTTAAATAAGAAGAGGAGAGAGAAAACACTCACACACATGTCCCTACATGCACTGCACGGCTCAAACTCAAAACGCTATTAGACTAACTAAGCTTAACGACCACCGATTAGTGAGTTTACAAGGAAGTCTAAATAGCCTATTCCTTTTAATTAGAGATTCTATTATTTTAATAACAATACTTTATACTCACACAGACTCTTTCATCTGCAGAGCTCAAAAAGATTTTACAAGTGTGGGTTCATCATTATCCCCATTTCAGAGATTGGAAAATGAGGCATTTAGTCACTTGTACAAACAAGAAGTTCTCAGCCAACTGTTCAAAAACTATTTGGTGCCCCAGGATTTCAAAAGCCCAAAGAACCAGCTGCAACTGGCATCTGCTCATCAATGCTAACTGTCAGGTGAGCCCCAGAATGTGACGGCCAGTGCCAAAGTCTCCTGACTTTTACACTGAGTTACTTGTGATTGCATTCAGCATTTTTTTTTCCAATTTATCACAATAAAGAATAGAAAAATGCTCTATAGAGAATTGAGGCACAGAATTTGTATATTTTAGTTTAGTTTTTTAGTTTTCCCTTATGAGGCTAAAAGGTTCCCTTACCAGTCTATAGTAGCAAGCTTGGAGTCATTTATTTTCTCAATGAATCAGCAAATGCAAAGTCACTAGCACTCTGCTGGCCAGATGCTAATTTCCATCTCTGTCTTAGAAACTTCAGGATGGCCAGGAGGGTCCCAGGTGCTCCATTTTCAAGTGGTTTTGAAGGCTCCCAGAGCCAAGGGCCTTTGGGATGCTCAAAGTTAGGTATAAATTCCACAGGGTATCTGAAACATACGAAAACGCTACCCAAAGAAGGCAAATCACTCACTCTTTAAGGAGGAAACATAGAAGATCACGTGTCTGGCTTTGAAACATCTGACATGTCACGGAATGACAAGTACATACACAAAGCAGCTTTCCGTTGCAAGTCTCTAAGACTTGGTCTTGTGTCTCGAGACTCAGGGAAACAGACCATCCAACCGACAAAAATGGAGCCAAAGGGGCTGACGATGGAGCTCAGTGGCAGATTGCCTGCTTACTGTACGTAAGCCCTGGGTTCAACTTCCAGAATTTCAAAACAAATTTTTTTTTTTTAGTAAGTTGGAAAACGAGGAGGAAGAGGTGTTGGGACCATCATCTACCTCTTACAACCTGTGCATGGACCTGAAGACACTGTGCTCAGTGAAACAGTCCCCCAGTGTACAATAATGCCCAGCTCCTCCTAAGTGAGGAGTCTATAAAGCAGTCAGCTAACCAGAAAGGACAGAAGCATGGTGGTCACCAGGGACGAGGGCGGAGGAGGAGACGTAGAGGCTCATTTGATGAGAACCGTTACAGTGACACATGGTGACTATGTTTTGGGTATCCACTCTAGAGTACGGTTAAAGATAAGGTTTTGTACACTTAAGAACATGCTACCAGGCTAAAGCTTGTGTTACAAAACCACAAAGGTAAGAAAGACGAGGAAACTTCTTGGAGGTGATGGATATGTTCCTTACCTTGATTACTGTAAGAGGAACAGAAAAGCATACAGCTTATTAAGTTGTATATCTTAATTGTGTGCAGAACTCTGTATGGCAACTGTGCTTTTTTATCTTTATGTATGTATGTATGTATGTATGTGTTTAGTCCGAGAGTACATCTGCACACCTGAAGAGGGCATCAGATCCCATGGGACTAGTTATAGATGGCTGTGGGCCACCATGAGGTTGCTGGGAATTGAACTCAGAACCTCTGGTAAAACACCCAATGCTCTTAACCGCTGAGCCATCTCTTCAGCCCCCAGCAATTATACTTCTTAAAGCTAGATGAAAGGAACAATCTATCAAACTAAATATTAGGAGCAGTAGATTCTAAGCAACCTTAACCCATGCGCACGCAGTACAGAATGAGCGATGGTGGTGAGGGAGTTGGAGGCAAATGAACCCTAGAAAGGAGGTAAACCACAGGCAGAGGATGGGCCCTCAAGGTTAGTCCTGGTGATCAGTGGTGGGAGATGGGGACTGAGCACCTTGAGGAAGCCCTGCTGCTAGGAATTGGCCTCTGGAAATGTGAAGTCTTTACTGAATCTGAAACTTGAGGCCAGGCCCTACTCCTGACCCATTGCCTCTTGGAACAGTAGTTTCTGTTTCATTCTGAAAGTATGTCACTCTGACCCAAGCTGCTACCCCTTCTTGATGAATATTCAAAATACTTCCTCAACAAAAAAAAACAGCAAGTATGCTTTCTATTCTGCTGTGTCCTGTGGTTTCCACGTCCACTTTCTAAAAGCAAATGTGCTTCACTATCCAAGAGAAAACTATACAGATGGGGTAAGATGAGCGACCTGTTCTACCTGACCTGCTAAGCATTCTGCCCCTCTGAAGCAGAGATGCTCAGGGTTTGAAAGACACGGCGTTTTGTCATCTATTGACAGGGAATGATTGCCATAGATGGCTCTGGAGGTCCAGGGCAAAGGTTACCCACGTTAGTGTGGTTTCCAATACCACAAGTGTGGAATCCAATATGCCCCCCCACACACCCGTGGGACTGAAAACCTATGAAGCGATGTCTATTGAAGCAAATTCTTTAATGGCTCAAAAAATGGATAATGCATATTCAATATGCTATCATAACTTGTCACAATTGGTATGTAAGGCAAACTAGGACCTGAAAATGCCTTTGACTCACATAATTTAAAATAATTACAAGGACTGTGGATGTAGTTCAGTGTTAGAGCACTCGCCTGGCATACACAAGGTCCTAGGTTCAATCTCTCTTCTAACATAATAGTGAGTACATTATAACTAAACAAAAAGCTGGCTTGTCCGTACTCTCATATGTGTTAGCAGCACGTGAGGAAGTGGAAATATGCCAGAAGGGAAGGCTGTGTGCAGCAGGCCACTGAGGGACGCTGGCCGAGGGCCTTGGTGGAGCTGCGGCTTGCAGGATTTTGGTTTTTCAGACACCCTGTCAGACATTGAGCGTTCATCACAGTTGTGTCTGGTTTCTGGAAACCAGAAGAGATAAGACAGAGGAAGATTTAAGAAAGGCAGAAAAAAATGAAGATTTCAAAGAAACAAGTATTGGGAGAGACAGGGTTGTGAAGAAAGGACAGTGAACAGGTCTGAGAGCTGCTCAGGTGGAATTCAGGTAGAAGGAAGCCACTGACCCCTCATAACACCTCACTGAAAAAGCTGCTTTGCCCCATCTCCCCAACTTTGCCAAAATTACAGTCCAGTCCTGGCTTGAACAAGGCAGATGGACCCTGTTAGTGGTCTCTTCAAATCATGAGAACTGCTGAGGCCAGGACTCCGCAGCACCTGCCTCCTCTGCTGCCTCCGGATGCCAAGCCGCACCCAATGCCTCAGCAAGTGTGAACCCATTGCAGGAGAGGCCCCGAACCATCTTGAAAGGACTTGTTCTAGTTTCAAAGCAGGCCCTCCATCTCTGTAGCCTCCCCTCCCAACAAACAAGCCAAAGGTATGTTGGCATGTGTTCAGAAACTCAGGCTGGGCCCACATAACGTTGATTTAGTTTTCATAAGCCCATGTACGGGGTGTGAAAGATGTAAGCAGTCCATTGGCCTTACCGAATAGACTGGCCACGGAAACAGCTAGCCTAACAGTTTGTCACCAGTCGTCTCTCCCTCAGAAGGGACTGCCTTCCCAGCAAGGATTCTCCGCCAAGTTCAGATTCAGAGTGAAGCGACGCTGCCCCAGGGCCTCACCTGTGCACTTGCACGTCCGGTTGAAGAATTTTCTTGGCCACTGCTCACGGTCATCCTGGTTTCGAAGGACATACGGGCCACTCCAGGGCCTGGTGTCTGTCTGCACCTCTGTGCACTGGCCCCGGCCCTCTTGAGACCCACAGATGTTGGCCGGCTCGGGGCCCAGAGGCGGGCAGCACTCTTTGTTCAGTACACCATCCAAGGTCATGCAGACCCGGGGAAACTGAGCCCGAACTCCGAGCAGAATTCCACAGCCCAGGCAACCCAGCAGAAGCCCCCACTGCACAAGACCCATGTCTTCTTAACTGGGAGACCTGGCTAGGCTTCCCACCTGTTTTCTGTCCAGCTTTTCCCCTTGTCTTCCACTGCTGGGTTCTGGAGCATTCGCTCACTCAAACCTCCTTTTCTTTTATTTTGTTTCGTTTTTTAGTTCTAACCCTTTCCAATCCCCTCTCAAAATTCCCACCTGAATCACAGAACCTGCACGTGTGCACATGCGTACATGCCCATGCACATGCTATTTTATGTGACTCAGACAACTAACACAAATTTAATTTCAGCAGAAGCTCCTCTAACATCAAATTTAATGAGGGGAGCTCTTCTCGCCAGCTCTCCCCGTTAAATCAGGCTCTGTCTAATTGAGTTAATTTAGAGTGCTCCAACCATACTGCTTATTATGCTGCTTTCCTAAGCCCCCTCCTTCTTTCCTTAGCCCTTGACTTTAATTGCCTTGAACTCAGTTCAAAAGCCAAGCACCGTTCTGCCTTTATTCTCTCTGGCTTGCCAAGCCACGGGGCCTGGTGGGGTTTTGGGGAAGGCTGGGAGAAGCCGTCATTAGGGGGATTATAACTAGAGAAATCCTCTTTGTTAGCACATGACCCTAAGTGCACAATGAAGCTGATAAAGTGTCTGGCTTTGTGTCAGGAGGGCAAAATCAGCCTCTTTATTGGGCTCATGTGTCCCAGCCAAGCTTGTGACCTCAGACTTCCCAGTGCGTCAATAGAAGCCGTGAGCATTCCGTCAAAGGCCCTTTACAGACCTGTGCATCGCTAAGCACGTCTCCCTCGTGACTGCTTACTGACATGGGAGAGAGACCGCCACAGGAGATCATGCAGCCCCTGAAATAAAGAAACGTTTATTTAAGGCCGTGTACAAGGAACTGCTTTGTTGTACAATTAGGAATCCTCTTGCCTCCAGATAATAACCTCTTCTTCTCTTGTTTAGCTCATCCGTACAGGAGATTTTTTTTTTTTAATTTACATGGAAGAATATGCTACCAACGATTCACAATTGTCTTCGCCTTGCTGTAAGGGAGGCAATGGGACAAGCCAGAATGAGGTTTGCAAGGAAATCTTTTGATTGCATTGAAGTTTGGCACAATCAAGCTTAAATCTAGGAAGCAATGACCCTACATGCTTCTTCTGGGGGTAGCACGGGAGTGTGCAGACGGGCAATGGCGGCTGGCCGTTTGTCAGAGCGCTTGCTCCTTCACGGTGGAGAAAGGACTGTCTTGGTGCTGTTAGAGCTATACAAATTGCAGACTTGAGATTGCCGCAGCTGGAGGCTAAGGATACCTGATGCATGGACATAAAGTACCTAGTACTAAATTTCAGAGAAAGTCTTAAGGTTGAGAAAAGTACTCAGGAGCTGAGCTCATGTCCCATGATTTTAATTCCAGCATTCGGGAAGCCGAGGCAGGTGGATCTGTGTGAGTTCACGGCCAGCCTAATCTACATAGTGAGTTTCAGGACAGCCGTGACTATGTAGAGAGACATTGTCTCAAAAAAAGAAGAAAAGAAAGGAAGGAAAAGTACACAGCTTCCCTACGTGTTCTGTTCTACCCCATGATATCGAGCTGTGCTAACTCAATGGCAGTGTGGACCTCTGGGTTCTGGACATCGACTCAGAGTCTTGATGATATCACAGGGCATCAGCAGTGTGTGTGTGTGTGTGTGTGTGTGTGTGTGTGTGTGTGTGTGTGTGTGTACATGCATGTCTGCAAGCAGGTGTGTGCACTTACAGTATGTATGTTTTGGAAGGCATTCATGTGTACATGTTTGTGTGTGCAAGTGGAGGCCAAAGACTATCATAAACTATTTTTCCCAATCACTTTCCACTTCGTTTTTTGAGACAGCGTCCCCAGTGAACGATTTGGTAGACTAGCTGACCAGAAAGCTTCAGAGATCCACCTCTTTCTGTCCCCCCAGCCCCGGGATTACAGGCGTGTGCTACCATTCCTGGCTCCTCACATGAATGCTGGGGATCTGAACTCAGGCCGCCATACTTACCCAGCAAGCATGTTACTGACTAACTGATTCTACTGCACAGCCAGAGCTGCAAGCCACAATGTGAGAATAAAATATAGCTCCAGATGAAGACTTGCTGAAGTGTCAGCTAAGAAACCAGGTATATTCCTTGTAACACATGCCACGTAACCCAGGTAATCTGAAGCTTTACATGATGGTTTTATGACAACCCAGAATCACTTCCCTGGCCCTGCTCTGAATTGTGAACCTCAGACCCATATCCAACTTCCTCCTAGACCAGTCCTCTCAAAGGTCTAGACTCCTTCAAAGCAAATTTTGCTGTCTTATCACATTTGTACTCCTGTAGTCCTAGAACCAGACCATACCACAGTTCTTGAATTTTTGATTCCTCTCTTTCTTCCTTCCTGATCAATGCTTTCTGAAGCACTTGGAGTGAAATCAAACATCTCCCCACATGCTACTCACAGAGTGGTCAGCAGATCACAGCCCATGTGTTCCTGGCCTGCATTAAGATGAACACAATAATGTGGGACCCAGTATTTAAAGGCTTGGCTTTGCTACACGTTAAAGTACATGATCAGTCAGGTGCAAGTGTGGAGGGTCGTTTGCACAGAGACCATGTGATTTTGACCTCATGTTGGCCTTCAAACTGTTTTTCAGAACTTAGGTACCCTAGATAGCTTGGGAAGAACCGGACTAGAAGATCCTGCTGGATCTGCCCCTACCTGCCTCTCTCTTCCTCTGTTGTGGTGGAGCATTGCATCACTGTCACACAGAAAGACCCATTCTTTCTGTCCTGGCCATTGTACTGCTGTTTCTTCTTCCCATCACCTGAGTGTCAACCCCTGAGAGGACCCGTCCTTTGCCGTTTGCTTTACCACTTCATAACCTGGACACCTTACTATCACAGTGCATGGTTTCATTTTCTTCGTAGAGATCATCTACTTACTCGTTATTATCCCAATGTTACAGAAAAGGAAATGGAGACCTCAGTTAACAAGGTGGTAGAACTGTGTTTCCCTGATTCGAGGTCCTGATCTTCTCAATGGGCTGTGTTGCTATGTTTATCTTCCCTAAGGAATTTGTTGCAATACCCCAAAAATAAGGAAAAGAAGGAAACATATTTCTTCTTAAGATTTTATTTTTATGTGTATGTGTGTGAGCCTCTGGGAACATATATGCGCTGCTTCCATGCAGGAGCCCATGGAGGCCAGAAGAGGGCATCAGATCCCCTGAGACTGGAGTCACAGACAGTTGTGACTGCCATTTTGATATTCCCAGGTTCTCTGCAAGAGTAGCAGGTGATCTTAACCACTGAACCATCTTTCCAGCCCCATGAAAACTCAGAGTTCTTAATCCCCTACCTGTGCCAGGTACAGAATTAAGCTTGCTTCTCTACCTTCCATTATCTCATTTAGACCACAAAGTAGGGCCTGGCGTGTAGTTCCATTGGTGGAGAGCTTGCCCAGCACAGGTGAAGCCTTGGGTTCAACGCCCAGCACCTCATAACCCAGGCGAGCACTTGGGGTGTGGAGGTAGCAGGATTCACAGTCATCCTCAGCTGCAGAGCAAGTCAAATACAAAGGAATTCCTCTTTGAAATGTAAGTGTTTCTGCTAGAAATACATGGTTTTGACATTGCTACCCCAATGGAGGAGGCTGATTGCAATGGAGAATAAGGGGTCTTGCCAGTTGTGGTGGCACACGCTGGTAGGATCTGCTGAAGGAAGCAGAAGCAGGAGGCTCATGAGTTTGAGAATAAGTGATCGGTCACTCCAGTTTGGCATAAATTAAACTACCCTTGATGTCACGGTGTCGGCCTGTGCTAAAGTCTGTTATAATTAAGTATCATGTGGCACTGATATTTATGAAATCATTAAATACACCTCTCTCTCATTGGAGGAAATTTTCTGCCAGCCTAGTACCCAGAAAAGCTGTGTTACCTCATAGGTGCCAGCCTGTCCTGAACTTACAGCCTTGTGAATCTCCATATGATGTTTCTTCCTTTGCCTTGGCCAGGGATGATAGTTCCAAATCTATAGACCTCACAACGCACAGCCAACTCTTCCAAACCTATAGACCTAACAACGCACAGCCAACTCAGACAGAATCTAGTCTGTTATTCAGAGATTCTCATTTTGTCATTTTGTAAATGTGTGTATTGTGGGAGCAGTCTCAGACTCTTTGGGAAATGAGACAGAAAGATAAGCTGTATACAGAGAGAGAGAGAGAGAGAGAGAGAGAGAGAGAGAGAGAGAGAGATTTCTGTGTAAACTTAAGTGTGATAAATACACAATGGAGTTGTTATTTTTTAGCAAGACAGGACTTAGGAAAGAATTAAAAAAGATCACTGAGAGGTGGGTGGAGGTGATCTCACATTGCAGATGTAAGACAAAAGAATCTAGTGTGATAGCAATCAACAACTCCATGACATTTCAAAAGGATAAGTTTGCAGGGCATTGAATACCAGAATACAGGAGGACATAGCATGGGATGTACTGAAACTATTTGTTGTCAATAAAAACTATAAAAATCAAAGATTCCTGTAAAGAGTGTTCTAAAACCCAGTGAAACTTGCCAATGTTTGAACACGGATTTCTTTTGTGCTTTTGGTTATATTTTCTTCTAGAAGCTTAGTCTGGCAAATTCTGTCATCTCCAAATTTAAAAGTTGTTTAAGAAAGAAAATAAAGGAATTCTGTGAAGAGAGGCCATTGTGAATCAGAGAGCTAAGTAATCTCAGAGGAGGAGAATTCTTTTCTAGAGAGCCGTTCATTGCACCTTCTTTTCACAGCTGAGGCAGGAGTGCATTGAAAAGACGTTCTGTGGACATACCGTTTGCTGCCAGCTCTTAGCACTGCACCGCCTGAGGACTGAATACACGCCAAAGGGAGGGAGTTACAGGATGAGAAAGTTTGAACACAGATGGTTCAGAGTAGGGTGCAAACCTTTGGCAGCTAGGATGACAGGGCATGCCTTCACATTTAAAACAGGGAAAGATAGTGTGAAGCTGGGCGACCCATTGAATAGGACAGTCAACGTCTTAGAGTTGTTGCTAAGATTAACACAGAGAAAACATATGTGTCTTTCTTCTGGCTGTCAGCGAGCTGCCTGCTCCTGTCTCAAAGGCCTCTGAATGTGAAAATCCTCCCATTTTTTAGCCTCCTGCTGTCTTCTCTTTCTGATGTCTTTTAATCTATTCTCTACTGCTGCATCATGGGGACGTGAGATTAGATTCTTTTGCCTCCTGTATCCAAATTGTTTCCTAAATGCTGGGTATCTGTCCTCACATGGTTTTGCTTTGTCTGTCTAAACTCTTTTCTTTTCCTGGTGATGTGAGGTGTTTTGTTTTGTTTCCAGGGGAATCAAGGGTTAGGAAAGGGCTGTGTGGCTTCCGTTAAGTAAATTTTTAGAGTGTGTTTTTGATAGTCTATCCTGAGACTGTGCTGAAGATGGAGCACCTTCTAGTTTCAAATTTGGCACTGCTCATGTTCCCAACCTCAGTCCCCGATGCACCTCCCCCACCTCAGTTCCCGGTGCACCCCCCCACCTCACTCCTCTGTGTACCCCTCGACCTCAGTCCCCGGTGCACCCTCCCCACCTCACTCCTCTGTGCACCCCTCAACCTCAGTCCCCGGTGCACCCTCCCCACCTCAGTCCCCAGTGCACTCCCCTGGGTCATCTCTAGGCGCACCCCCCTAGACCTTCTCTCTCAGTGCACCCCGTCCCCCGAACCTCTCTCGGTGCACCCCCACTCCCAGCCCTCTGGTGCTTATTCTGTCCCCGAGCTTGACCCTTCACCTGGTCCGTGGGTATTTGGTTGGGGGTTCCTTACATGCACCTCTACAATTTAATAAGTGATTTGGATAAGCAATTGAGCGACTTCTGCTCCAAAATACAGATCTGTGGGAGGGCGAGAGAACTCCCCTTTTGGCCCATTCTGCAATAAACCCAGTGCGGTATGCGGCATTTTCCTATGAGTTATTGGTCAAGGATATTCCCAGAGGCTCCCAAACAACACAGGCTGCTGCTATTGCTTTTGGTTGCCCAGTATAACTAGGTCGTAGGACCCTGTTGCTGAAGGCACTGCATTGTTGTGGGACACAGAGAAATCGGTCTGAAATGAGCAGGAATCTCCCTCCCGCTGCTGGCTTCGCTAGTCCCAGAGAGTGTTGTGCAGGCAGCTGTGGGGGAAAAGACGTCAGTGGTCCTCTTACCCAGGACTGGACCCTAAACATTACAATACACAATGCTGACTTGCCAGGTGAGAAGTTCCCACTGATGCAACAGAGGCATGACTGTTACCAGGTAACCAACCGCTTTCTGATTGGATTTGAGGTCTGAGACACAGTGTAACGGGCCCCCAGACTGTTTGAACATAGTCAGAAGGGTGACGCATGGTGAACAACGCCTGAGGGAACTCTGAGAGAGACTCCACGAAAAAAGGCAGAGGACCTTTACCTCAGGTGCATTTTGTTCCCTGGATGGTTCTTGGATGTGATTTCATGCCTCCTGTGATAAACATTTACATTTAATTTATAAGATATGTTTATTCTTGTTGGATGCCAGAAAACAGCTATGAAACTGAATCTGGTCAGTGTACATTGAATCTGGATGTGGCCTTCTGCCTTGCTTTCATGCTTTCCCAGATATAATCTATAGTACGTGCCAAGCAATTGTGTTTAAATTGGTCTGCCCGAGAAAGTTCTGGGAAAGGACTACTCCATTGTGCTGATATATTTTGTACTCTAATAAAATTTGCCTGAAGATCAGAGAACAGAACAAGACATTAGATTAAACATAGAGGCCAGGCAGTGGTGGCACACACCTTTAATCCTAGCATTCCAGAGGCAGAGATCCATCTGGATCTCTATGAGTTCAAAGCCACCCTGTACAAAATGAGATTGACTCAGTCTAGGAGAGAAACAGAGCCAGACAGTGGTGGCACACACCTTTAATCCCAATACTGGGAAGCACACACACCTTTAATGGCTGGGTGGAGAAAGGTATATAAGGTCTGAGGAGACAGGAACTAAAGGCTTTTTAGCAGAAGAATCCCTTTCAGCTAGAGGCTTTTTTGGCTAGAGCCTTTCAGATGAGGACTCAGAAGATTTCAATCAGAGGATTTGTGGAGATGGTGATGTGAGACATTGCAGTGGCTTGTTCCTTTCTGTCTCTGATCTTTCAGAAAATTTTAGGGTACACAATATATCACCTCACTCCATCAATATTTAGTATGTGCTTACTGGTTGTTTATTTACATGTTCTTTCTGATCGTGTTTCTCTGAACTCAAACAACCTTCCTTGGATCATTGCTTTCTTTGTTATGTTCATGTATAAAGGTACACTGAAACTGAAGTAAAGTTGTCTGCAGCATTAAACTGCAATCTGCTCCATTTTTTTCAGGTCTTCAGATCTCAAGTACAGCAGACAAGAGCTGCACAGGTCAGCAAAAGTCAACACCAGATCTTAGCACGACTGACACCATGATGGGAGTACCACTTGGACCTTGGAACCATGCACAAAGGCAGCAGCACCTGCCAAACAAGAACAAAGACCTGACCCATCAAAGTCCATAGTTCTGGGAAAGTCCCTAAATGTACTAACCTTGCTTTTTGGCTTCTGTAGTTCTGATCCTGGCTAACTGAAGTGTGTCAGCCCAGGATGTGGTGTTGGGGCTTAAAAGCTCACCCTGAGAAAGATTTGGGACTGCACTTGAGTCCCAAACACCCAGCCATCTAATAAGGACTTTCTATTGGCTTAAACCCATGTCTGAGTGGCCTTCTGTGGTGGATATCTTACAACAACAGGAGAGGAATTGGAAACCTGGTCTGAAGCCTAGCTGAACTATTGTAGACTCTAGGGAGAACCTAGTATTGCTGTTTTGCTAAATAGTCAAGTTTTTGAACTTCCTTTTAAATATTTATGTTTGCACATAGATTTGTGCCATCCTCAACCTCAGACAATGAAGCTTCTTTCTGCAGTGGGCAGCAGTTAATGCAGACACTCAGGACTGGCCAAAGTGCTGAGAACAACTGACCGTGGGTGCGCAGCCCTAAATGGAGCGTCTCAACCAACTCTTCCCTCATAAGGTTTAGGGACCATCATAGAAGAGAGAGCAGAATGGATGTAAGAGCTGGAGGAATGTGGGGGAGCGGTGAAATGAATCTCCTGGACATAACCTGGTCATTGCACTCAGGGGCTCAAAACAGCACTGCTTACTTACCTTGACAAGACCTTCACACGATCAACCAGTTACAATTCCAAGGAAGATGGGAGAGGGGCAGCTAAGAGCAAGCCATTTAGCAGAAGTCTGGCAGTGGTAGCACACGCCCTTAATCCAATCACATGGCACATAGAATCTCTGTGTGTTCAAGGACACAGTCAGCTTGGTGACACACACCTTTAATCCAAGTACCAGCCATAGAGACCTGGAGGTCTGTACAGACAGGCAGTGATGAAGAAGTCATGTGGTTGGGTTTACAACCAATGAGAAGACAGAACAGAAAGGCAATAAAAATACAGACACAGGAAGTAGGTCTCTCAGGGGAAGGATGGCAGCGACTGGTAAGCTAAAGGTTATTCGCTAGTGCTCTGACCTCTTGGGCTTTTAACTCTTTATTTGGCTCTGTGTTTCTTATTTAATAAGACTGTTTAGAATTACATCTACAAGGGGCTGCACTCTCGAGGCCGCACTCCTAGCTAGAGTTACTGAGTTACTAAGGAAGGGACAATCACTTTTCTTTGTACTGGTTTGTTACTTTGTTACTGGTACATTGTCCATGCTCCAACAAATGGTCCTACACCTGCATACATAGAAGCAGCACTAATTGGACTTAAGTGTGTCATAAAATAATTAGAAACAATAATTTTAAAAAATGAAGATGGCAGAGGGTGTGTTCCAGAGGTCTTTGGAGCAGGGTAGTGTAGCATGACTATTAAAGAGTCTTATTAATAAAATCAAACCTGAGCCAGTTATTGGGGTGAACACTGGAAGGTCAGAGAGACAGAATAAGCCACAGCTATCTCACCTCACCGGATCCTCAGCTGGTCTTGCTTCCTCAGACTGGAGGCCTCTGTGTCCTCATATCCGAATGGGCCTCAGCTGAACTGCTGCTTCTTGAAAGCCTAAATGCTTAACCAGGCCAAATGTTTCTCCAGGCCAAATGCTTCTCCTGGCCAAATGCTGTTAGTTTCTGGTCCTCACACTTTATATACCTTTCTGCTTTCTACCACCACTCCCTGGGATTAAAGGTGTGGGTCACCATGCCTGGCCATTTCCAATGTGGCCTTGAACTCACAGAGATCCAGAGGGATTTATGTCTCTGGAATGCTAGGATTAAAGGCATGTGTTACCACTGCCTAACCTCTGTTTAATATTGTGGCTGTTCTGTCTCTGACCCCAGATAAGTTTATTAAGGTACACAATATTTTGGGGAACACAATACCACCACAGGGTAGGGCATGGAGGGCGAAAGGGAAACAGAGAGGATCATGTATACATTTGTCTTAGTCACTGCTCGATTGCTGTGAAGAGTCACCATGACCAAGGCAACTCTTAGAAGAAAAAGCATTTAATTTAGGACTTGCTTACAGTTTTGGAGGGTTAGTCCGTTATCAACATGGCTGGGGGCATGGTGGCATGCAGGTAAGCACTAGAGCAGTTACTGGGAGGTATCTCCTGATCCACAGGCAGAGAAAGACAGAGACTGGACCTGGCATGAGCTATTAAAACCTCAAATCCCACCCCCAGAGGCACACTTCGTCCAACAAGGCCACACCTCCTAATCCTTTCAAATAGTCCCACCCCCTAGTGACCTAAGTATTCAAATATATGAGCCTTTGGGAGCCATTCTACTTTATACCACAATACGTATACACAAATGAAATTCCCAATGGACAAATTTAAAACATTTTTAAACATGGCTTCTAGCAGACTTCTTCCAACACCTATACACAATAGACTAAGACTGCGTCTTAGATTGGAGACCATTCTTTCTTATTAAGTATTCATCACATGGAAGAAAACAATCCAGATTTAAGGTGAATGCCATTCAACCCTTTAAGACAATATTTAAGTAAGTTTGAACTCTAAAGAAAAGTGTGTTTGGAGACAGGCTTTTATTAAAGTGTGAAAGAAAGAGGCAGTGTGTCAGAAACCTTCCAAGGAAAGGACAGGTGCCTGTGACGTGTGAAGGACAGTTCAGAGCTGAAACTCTCACCTCTCTGTTTTCCTCCGTATTAAATTCTATAGAATGTGCCACATTGAACTAGTGGTTGTGGGGTGATCGTCTCAAGGAACAAGAAATGTGGTGGTATTGTGTTCCAAAATATTGTGTACCTTAATAAACTTATCTGGGGTCAGAGACAGAACAGCCACAATATTAAACATAGAGGTTAGGCAGTGGTAGCATACGCCTTTAATCCTAGCATTCCAGAGACAGAATCTGGAACTCTGTGAGTTCAAGGCCACATGGGAAACAGCCAGGCGTGGTGACCCACACCTTTAATCCCAGAAAGCACGCCTTCAATCCCAGGGAGTGGTGGTAGAAAGCAGAAAGGTATATAAGGCGTGAGGACCAGAAACTAGAGGCATTTGCTCTGGAGAGGCCTTTGGCCTGGAGAGGCCTTTGGCCTGGAGAAGCATTGTGCTGGTTAAGCTTTCAGGCTTTTAGCAGCAGTTCAGCTGAGGCCCATTCTGGATGAGGGCTCGGGGCATCCAGTCTGAGGAAACAAGATCAGCTGAGGATCCAGCGAGGTGAGATAGCTGTGGCTTATTCTGTCTCTCTGACCTTCCAGTGTTCACCCCAATACCTGGCCTCGAGTTTGATTTTATTAATAAGAACTTTTAAGACTCATGCTACATCTGGCGCCCAACGTTCGTGGTATGAATTCATGAAAAAGCTGCTTGTCTGTGGTCTTGTGGGCCCCAGCTCAGGCCCAAGCTACACCCGGCCGGCAGGAGGATCCGGAGTTTGAGGCTGGCCTAGGAGGCTTGGGAGAAGCTTTGGCCCCGGCCAAACCACAAACAGTGGTGGGACCATGGAGGCAAAAGCTGCTGCTCTGAGTTGCTGGCTTCTTCTCATCATGTTGGTGACTACGGTGATGCTGCTACCTGGGACAAAGGATTTACTAGTGTTTGTTCAGAGAAGAATTGCCAGGACCCTCGTGTTACAAGAAAGCATTGGCAAAGGTCAGTTTGGAAAAGTTTGGCAAGACAAATGGTGGGGAGAAATTGCTGTGAAGATTTTCTCTTCTAGGGAAGAA